>CAWVNO010002707.1:0-23000 GCA_963930645.1 Salticus scenicus
AAGAATTCGTCAATACTTTTAAAATGAATGATTGAACTTTAGAACTGTGATGATTTAAAAAAAAAATTATAGATTTTTTCTTTCTTTTTTACTTCCATTACCCTACTACCGTAGGTAATGGAAGTATTGTATTCGGTCTGAAAATTCGATATCGGGTTTTCACCTGATTTACACGTTTTAAGGTCCCCTGAGTCCAAAAAAGTGGTTTTTGGCAATTGGTCAGTGTGTATGTATGTGTGTGTGTATGTATGTATGTATGTATGTATGTGGAGAATCTTCTGGCTATTAAAGCTCAGAAACTAATAAAGATAGAGCTATGAAACTTTAGAATTAATATACGTCTGGTGTACAGATGAAATTTCCAAAATTTGGTGAATATTGAAAAACCGGAAGTGGGACATCGGAAACCGGAAGGGGGACCGTAAGTCCGTATCTCAAAAACGGCTCTAACGATTTTCTTCAAACTTGTTATATAAACACTCTATTAGATGTCCTTTCGAATGATATAGTTGGTTAGTTCAGGAAAATTAATAGGCGGCCTGTATAAATAGCTCAATTTCAGGCCTCGCAAAGGCTTTCCTTTAAAAACGGTTGTACGGATTTTTTTCAAACTCGCCATTTTAACTCACTTTTAAATATGCTTTTGTATGTAATTATTGTTTTCCTGTCAATAATTGAGTTTAACCGGAAGTGGGACATCGGAAACCGGAAGTGGGACCGTAAGTCCGTATCTCAAAAACGGCTCTAACGATTTTCTTCAAACTTGCTATATAAACACTCTATTAGATGTCCTTTCGAATGATATAGTTGGTTAGTTCAGGAAAATTGATAGGCGTCCTGTATAAATATCTCAATTTCAGGTCTTGCAAGCGCGTTCCTTTGAAAACGGCTGTACGGATTTTTTTCAAAATCGCCCTATTAACTCACTTTTAAATATCCTTTTGTATGTAATTATTATTTTCCGGTCAATAATTGATTTTTTTTTAAAAGTTGGTATCTCAAAAACGGCTCTAACGATTTTCTCTTTAGGTCACTTTTCTGTTTTCTAGTCACATTATCTCTCAAAAATGCATATAATACGTGTAATAGTGGGTAATGGAAGTCGTGTGGTAGTTTAACACCAGATTTTTTAATATGTTGCCTGTAAAACATAAAAATAATTGTCTTTAGACATCTAGAGCTATACCTTTCCGAGATGAAAATTGTATTCTTTTATCATGAAAAATAATTTTAATAGAAAAATTTCTATTCCATAAATTTGTATAGGAAATTATAAAATAAAATTTTCTTATGGATGCAACGTACTAATTTAAAATAGTAGCAATTTTTTTTTTCTATTATCAACAGAGAAAAAAATATGGATTTGTAAAAATCTTCGGTTTTTGATGTATTTACAAGTTTTGAGGGGTCCATAACACAATTTGCCCATTTTTACGAAATATCTGAGACAAAAATATTGTTTGCGGCAAAAATTTTGCGACAATTGCATATCAGGAACATCTGCACAAATTTCAAGTGAAATTACCTGTAGTTTCTCCTTGACATAAATTAGACCATGTCAACATTTTGGTGCAAATAGCACAACAACGAGTCCTGCGATTCTGAGATTTCTGACATTTCAATAAAGGCTATATCTCAGGTTCTGTTGCGTATAATTGAACAAAGCTTGATATATGAAAGGACTATTATGAGACATTAAACATTTAATGTGAGTGGACATCGGCAGATAGGCCGCAATATTGCAATCTTCCCCTTGAACGGGAAGGTTGTATCACAGACTAAATGCATATAATTGAAAAAACTCGGTATATGAGGACGATTCTGGGAATTAGTATGCTTATTCAATTCTTAGGGCATATCGGTCGAGAGATAACGCTACTGCGCTTCAATTTATCCTGTAGATAAAAATAGTATATCTCAGATTCTAATGTACATAACTGCAGAAGATAATTGGTATGTGAGAGAACTATTATAAAGGATCGACTGACAAGTGGCACTGTCATTTCTCACCTACTGTGACTTTTCCACATGCCTACATCTCAGCACCTGTTGATTCCACGAAACTACATATGCAAAATCTTTACAGTTAGGAGGGATGATGAAACTTTTATGCATGCTAAACAGTAAGTGACGCTTTTACCTAAAATGATAGAGAAGAATTCTTTGTGATGGCCACAACATGCGGACTTGTTAATGTTTGGTAATTTAAAAGTCTGCTGTCTTCGTAGTCATTTGAATCAAATGAAAATTCGATAATAAAATTGCCTGTATTCATTTATTTGAATATAAGTGTGCATATTTTCTTTCTTTTTTTATATGAAAATCGTAAATGAATTTCCTTTTACTTTTTAAAATTAATTCCATTGAAAAAAAAAATCTAATTATCCTTTTGTTCTTTTCATAAAAATTTTATTTTGAGTATAATCTGTTTCTCAAAAAGTTCTGAATGTCTGGTCTTTGACTGACTGACCAGAGATGTCAATTTTTACTGATTTGACATTTCTAACACTTTTCGGCAAGGTTGAAAAGTGTTAATGACTTTGGTTGTCTGTCTGTTCGTCTGTCTGTCAGAGCTCTAATTCCCGTAAATATAAATATTTATGGAGTTTATTGAAACTGGTATATGTTATTCAAGTACACTATCGGATGTTTCCTATTGAAAATGGAGTAAATATCACCACTGGTTTGTGTACAGGGACACCCAAAATTATTCGAAAGCATTGTGTTCTATGAGAATTATTTCTTTAAACCATGTTTTCGTATCTTTACTTTAGACAAATCTTAATGAAACTGATATATGTTATTTAAAATCACTATCGGACTTTTTTTTTTTAATTGAAAATGGAGAACATATTACCACTGGTTTATGTACAGGGACACCCGAAATTGTTCCAAAGCATTACGATTTATGATAAATATTTCTAGACACCAAATTTTAATAACTTTAATTTACACAAAACTTAATAATATTAAAATATGTTATTCGTATTCACACACACACACACACACACACACACAAAAAAAAAAAAAAAAAAAAAAAAAAATGCTTTCTAAAGAATATAGAATGATTAGAATTAAGATTTACAGGGGAATACAAAAATATTCAATTATATTAAAGGATATATAAATAATCTCTAAAAAATAAAAAGTTAAATTGAACACGTGTCATTTGTATTAAATATATTTAAAACACTTTAAACCCACGTAAATATAAATTTATTTAAAATATGTTAATTTTTTTTTTTTTTTTTTATGCAAAGCTTTTCGCTTTAATATTAAAGCATCATCAGGGATTTATGATTCGTTTCCATTGCGCAGTTTTAAATATGTTTTCTTTTTACAGTCAGCAGTTAAGTCTTTTAATAACGTGATATATTTTAAATATCAGCCAAAAAACTATAAGAATTCCGGTAGAGGTTGGACCAAGGAGTTAAGAAAATTGAGAGAAGCTAGAACTATTGAATATCATACGAGGTTACTGTAGGAGAAAAAACATCATGAATTAGCAGAGATAAAATATTAACTATTTGATAATATTGTGCCAAATTTTTGGTAAAATTGCAGCATCTTTGGAATTTATTGCATTTTTGCATTTAATTATATGAATAGCTTCGGAAATGTAAAGTTCTTGGATAGTAGATGGTGCTGTAATAATTTTGGCTTTATCCCATATAGGGTTAGTGTTTGCGTTGGCATAAATGAAGTCGACCAGAGTAGAACTATTTGCTTCTTTGATATTTCGTATATGTTCTTGTATTCTTTTATTTAAAGTCCTCTTAGTCTGTCCAATAGAATAGAAAAGTTCTTTATTGCTTTCTATGGGAATTTGATAGACTCCTCCAGTGGGTCCATTTAAGTCGTGGTCATGAAGGGTTAATTGTTTAATAGTTATAGGAGAACTGAATGGGATAAAGAAATTAAATTTACGTTGTATATAATGTTTAAAGCTATAGAATTCTTTACAGAAAGGGAGACTATTAGTGTAACGAAATTTTAGAGTTGAATCTAGAGTGGGATTATTAGGTTTAATTAGTATGCGATTTTTTATTCTATTAACTAATCTTATAATACTAGATTTACTATATCCCGCAGCAGTACCTATTTGAATGATATTGTTAATTTGTTGTTTTTCATTAAATTTAAAAGTAGTATAATTTATAGCTCGGATAATGTAGGAATTAAAAAAAGCATTTTTATAATTAGTAGGATGAGCTGAATCAGCCGGGATCGGTAAAGGGATAAATGTGTTTTTGGAAAAGACGTCAAACCATATAGTTGTATTATTTTCGTTACGATGTACCTTAAGGTCAAGAAACGGAAGCGTACGATTGATCTCAGTTTCGAATGTAAATTTAATCGATGGAAATTGGTTGTTGAGACAATCAATTAAATTAAGAAGTGCATTTTTTGAATAAGGCCAGGAGATAAAAATATCGTCAACATATCGCAAATATATAGTAGGTTTGAGTATGGAAGTTTCAAATACGCGTTTTTCTAATTCAATGAGTAATAAATCTGCTAAAATAGGACTAAGAGGGGAACCCATCGGGGCTCCAAAAGTTTGTTTATATATCACTTTATTAAACAAAAAGATATTATTAGCATTAATGAGGTCAAAAGCTTCACAAATAAATTCGAGAAAAGGGTTAAGTGATGGTGTAGCAGTACATTTATCAAGGATAATGGATTTAACTAAATCTAAAGGAATATTCGGAAATAAGGAAACAACGTCAAGACTGAAAAATTTATCTGTAGGGGTAAATGTAGTATTTAGAATTCTACTTTTAGCTTCCAAACCGGATTTTACAATATGTGGGTCGTTAAGTACTAACGGTTTAAGTAAATTTGCGAGAAATTTTTCTAGAAAAAATGAAGGACTATTGCATTTGGAAACAATGGGACGAAACGGGTGGTTAATTTTATGAGTTTTAATTAAAAAAAATATTTTAGGAATAGACGGGTATAAAGGAATTTTGATACTTTGTGGAGCAATTAAATCAATATAATTATGAATGTACTTTTGAATTTTACGAGTAAAATTTTCAATAGGATTAGTTTTAATTATAATACAGGCTAAGTCATTAATAGCTGCAAGAGCTTTATCGTGGAAATCATCTGTACATGCGTTCCTACATGCGTTCCTACATGCGTTCCTAAAATCATCCTACAGATGATTTCCACGATAAAGCTCTTGCAGCTATTAATGACTTAGCCTGTATTATAATTAAAACTAATCCTATTGAAAATTTTACTCGTAAAATTCAAAAGTTCATTCATAAGTATATTGATTTAATTGCTCCACAAAGTATCAAAATTCCTTTATACCCGTCTATTCCTAAAATATTTTTTTTAATTAAAACTCATAAAATTAACCACCCGTTTCGTCCCATTGTTTCCAAATGCAATAGTCCTTCATTTTTTCTAGAAAAATTTCTCGCAAATTTACTTAAACCATTAGTACTTAACGACCCACATATTGTAAAATCCGGTTTGGAAGCTAAAAGTAGAATTCTAAATACTACATTTACCCCTACAGATAAATTTTTCAGTCTTGACGTTGTTTCCTTATTTCCGAATATTCCTTTAGATTTAGTTAAATCCATTATCCTTGATAAATGTACTGCTACACCATCACTTAACCCTTTTCTCGAATTTATTTGTGAAGCTTTTGACCTCATTAATGCTAATAATATCTTTTTGTTTAATAAAGTGATATATAAACAAACTTTTGGAGCCCCGATGGGTTCCCCTCTTAGTCCTATTTTAGCAGATTTATTACTCATTGAATTAGAAAAACGCGTTTTGGAAACTTCCATACTCAAACCTACTATGTATTTGCGATATGTTGACGATATTTTTATCTCCTGGCCTTATTCAAAAAATGCACTTCTTAATTTAATTGATTGTCTCAACAACCAATTTCCATCGATTAAATTTACATTCGAAACTGAGATCAATCGTACGCTTCCGTTTCTTGACCTTAAGGTACATCGTAACGAAAATAATACAACTATATGGTTTGACGTCTTTTCCAAAAACACATTTATCCCTTTACCGATCCCGGCTGATTCAGCTCATCCTACTAATTATAAAAATGCTTTTTTTAATTCCTACATTATCCGAGCTATAAATTATACTACTTTTAAATTTAATGAAAAACAACAAATTAACAATATCATTCAAATAGGTACTGCTGCGGGATATAGTAAATCTAGTATTATAAGATTAGTTAATAGAATAAAAAATCGCATGCTAATTAAACCTAATAATCCCACTCTAGATTCAACTCTAAAATTTCGTTACACTAATAGTCTCCCTTTCTGTAAAGAATTTTATAGCTTTAAACATTATATACAACGTAAATTTAATTTCTTTATCCCATTCAGTTCTCCTATAACTATTAAACAATTAACCCTTCATGACCACGACTTAAATGGACCCACTGGAGGAGTCTATCAAATTCCCATAGAAAGCAATAAAGAACTTTTCTATTATATTGGACAAACTAAGAGGACTTTAAATAAAAGAATACAAGAACATATACGAAATATCAAAGAAGCAAATAGTTCTACTCTGGTCGACTTCATTTATGCCAACGCAAAAACCAACCCTATATGGGATAAAGCCAAAATTATTACAGCACCATCTACTATCCAAGAACTTTACATTTCCGAAGCTATTCATATAATTAAATGCAAAAATGCAATAAATTCCAAAGATGCTGCAATTTTACTAATAATTTGGCACAATATTATCAAATAGTTAATAGTTTATCTCTGCTAATTCATGATGTTTTTTCTCCTACAGTAACCTCGTATGATATTCAATAGTTCCAGCTTCTCTCAATTTTCTTAACTCCTTGGTCCAACCTCTACCGGAATTCATATAGTTTTTTGGCTGATATTTAAAATATATCACGTTATTAAAAGACTTAACTGCTGACTGTAAAAAGAAAACATATTTAAAACTGCGCAATGGAAACGAATCATAAATCCCTGATGATGCTTTAATATTAAAGCGAAAAGCTTTGGATAAAAAAAAAAATTAACATCTTTTAAATAAATTTATATTTACGTGGGTTTAAAGTGTTTTAAATATTATTCAATTAAAGGATATAATTGGAGATTTGCTAGAATTGCATTTTTGTTTACCTTATCCGTTTTTAACACTTCCTAACTATTATTAACTAGCAGGCTTTGCCCGCTTCGCTGGACACTATATTTAAATGATTTCTTTGTAACTGAATATATTTCGATTGGCGACTATTTTCGTCACAGCTTTAGTATGGGACCTCCTTGGCAATATCAAACATTTTTTGAACTTCTCTAATCTATACAAAAAAAACTATTATTAAAACAAATATTTTCGAAAATAGTCCAATAGCTGGTGTTAATTCTTCGAATATTCTGGAAACAGTTGAAGCTGCTAGTCGTACAGTATAAGTCATTATTCGATGAATGTTCTGGGACAGTCTAAAAAATAGTCGCTTGTTCCACAGGAGTAAAGCAAATAACATCAACTACACCAGAGCAAAAATTTTCACTCACTCACGAAAAATGTCCGGTTGCTTAGAGCTCAATCCCTAAAGTGGAATGACTCAGAATAGGTCTCTGAATAACTCTGGATCGCAGTGACTACATATTCTTTCGCAAAAATCAACTCACACCTACTTATAACTTTTGGCGATGGGGCTTGGAGATGACTCCATCGTGAATCCCTTGGTAAGCTCAAGGTCTACGTTCCCGTGTGTCGGAGAGCTTCGAAAAATCGGGAACCCTAAACTATCATTTTTCACCAAATTTGGTCGCCCACTCGCCAAGTTTGTCTCCAAGACTATGCTTTCTATTAAACATATCTTTATTTAGTTATTTAAATATTAATTTGAATTAATCAAATATTTCTGCCCGACAGCGTGCAAGTGCAGTCACACACAGCAGCTCATTTATTTGTATGTTAAATTAGCGCAGTGAATGGTATATAAAAAAAAATAAATAAATAAACATTATCGTGCTACACAACTTTATTAATTTTACATTTTTCTTTAACTACCTAGATTAAAATCGCTGTTGCTAAATTAAACCTCTTGGCGAAAAATGTTCGGTGTACTTCAAAGCAACAATTTAAAAAATCACCCAGGAAGATCTATAAATAAAACTGATTTTAGTACAGCACACATTAGCATCGTAAACTATATTAGCACTTTGTAAAAGAAATTTTAAATTTAAAATGACGTCAATTTTTGTGAGATGCATAATTTATTTATTTATTTTATTTTTTAATGTTCACGTTTAGATAAATGTATTTATTTTCCTGTTGGAAAAAAAAAAATAAACTCGACAACAATTAAATTATTGATAATTAAATTTAATTTTGGCAACAATTAAATTATGGTTAAAATTTAAATGGCTAATTTTTGCTATTATTAGCTTACAAAATTGCTATTTTATGCATAAAAATAACAAAAAAAAAGATTTTTTTGGAATAAAAGGCAGTCAACTTTTTAAGTTAGGGTATAAGCTATCTCCATAACAAATTTTATCGAAATCCATCGAGCAGTTTTAGCGTGAAACTCAGTCAAATAAACGGACATTCACATTTATAATATATATAAGATTATGAATTTGTTTTAAATTTGTGTATCTGTATGTCGGACTGTCTATCTGTTCTAGACGCTTTCAGCGCCCGTAAATATTTTTGGAATTTTTTAAAAATGATATATGTTATTCAAATACGCTATGGAAATTTCCTTATTAAAATGCCATTAATGCAACTGGTTTGTGTACAGGCACACCCGCAAAAAAATGCGAATGCGTTGAGTTTTAGGACTGATATTTAAATAACTTTCTACTGCAAAAAATTCCTAATAAATTGACATTCATTGTGAATATACTAAAATAATGTTTTATTTATAATAAGATATAGTTAAGCTTCAAATTTACAGGGTTACACTAAAATATTCAGGTAGATTAAGGACTGCCATTGAAATCTATGGGCTGTATTTTCGTTTGTGTTAAGCATTTTTTAACACTTTTCAACGATGTTTAAAAGTGATTATGAATTCAATTTGTCTGTCTGTATGTCCTTCAGTCCTTCTGTCTCTCTGTTGTGGGATATCGTAGAAAAAGAACATTGAAGGAGATACGACCAACAAGTACGCACAGCTAGACAGTGTTAATATTCAATGCGCATCGCATGATTTTTCGTTCTTGTTAATATATAGTGTTGAACACAGATTATCTGCCAAAATATCAGAGTTCAAACAAATAAATTGTCACAATTGATTCGCGATGAAATTGCCTTCCAATAAAACTGCGAGAATTACTATACTGCTTTGACATTGTCGATTTTAAAAATATGTCAGCCATTAATAATTTTTCCCTTTCGTGCAGATTTTATGCATTTTCTCGTTTGAATGCCTTTTACTATTAGATGTAGAATAAGGTGTATTTGAGTAAAATGTCAACAAGTTAAGGATTTTTTAAGCTGTTATTCTTGATTATTATGTTTGCTGTGTTTTTCAAATTACATTAGTGTTTCTGTAAAACCTTTCAACAAAACTTTTTTTGTGATTGGATTTTTATTGAGAGAAATAAAATAAATATTAATTTCTTGCCAAATTTGATTTGTGTCATTCAAATAAAACTCTCAATTATTTTTATGCGTACGGAAAATGTAACATTATGTTTCTATCTTTCTGTTTAGGAAAATTGGAGCCAAGAAAAGTTTTTGCCATAGATACTAGACTTGATCCTGCTAAGTCGGATATCATAGATTACAGGTGGGATGACAAATTCAAGTGGCTGCTTCTGATTGGAGATTCCCTTGAGGTAATGAAACTATTACAATATTAAACTCTTAAATCCACATTTTAAAGCATTGATTTAAACTCTTATTAATGTTAACAGGATCCATGTGGAGCAATGCAGCTTTTTTCTATGGAGACAGGTATCAGTGAAATTCTGGAGGGTCAGGCGGCTGCTTTCACACACTTCAAAATTGAAGGCAACTCTGAGCCATCGGCGTTACTTTGTTTCGCCTTCAGGACACCCCAAGGTGCAAAGGTAAGTACATAAATTTCAATAGTAAATAATCCAGCCTTTGCACTAAGTAACAACGAATACCCTCCTTTCACTTTTAAACTGTTATAGTTTAGGCTACAGAAAAATTTTTGTGACTCAGTGAGTACTTTTTTCTGTATTTAAAAGAACTTATAGAGGACAGTGTGGAGGTCTGTAATCAACTAGTACAGTTTAGAATTTAGTTCAGGAAGTAATTAACTTCTTAAGTTAAACAGTACTAAAATTGTGGTTTAGTATTGTTAATTATTTTGATTTTGGAAATAGTCTGGGAAGTTACGGATCGCACTCCGGCAATATACACAAAGAGCTTCTCATCTAGAAAATTATCCACCCGAGAGGCAGTTCTGTTATCGCTAGGCAACGCTTAATTGTTACCTGTAAGTTGATTTTTCTCGAATACTGCATTTCTATGACGTACAACTTTTCTTGCCGGAATGCGATATGAGTTCTTACATCAATATCGTAATTTTTAATCAATTTCTGTATTTTTATTATTATTTTCTTATTGCTTCTATAGCGTTAATTAGATCAACTGGTTATTAAAATAAAATAAATAATAATAAAATGAAATAAAGAAATAAATAGCTGCTTTTTCTTTAATGTAAATTGCAATTACAGTCGGTAACAAAAGTGTCCGAACACTAGCAAAAATTCCTATGTAAAAAAAGTACGCTTCATACGATTTTGTTTAATAAATCCTTGTCGAATCCTGTTCTTAGTCAGTGTAAGAACATGATTCGGTAAGGATTTATTTAACAAAACCGTATGAAGTGTACTTTTTTTACATAGGAATTTTTGCTAGTGTTCGGACACTTCTGTTACCGACTGTACTCGTTAAAATTCATTATGCTGCAAATTTATACACGTAGCATCTCATTACTATCAATAATTTTTTTTTATTTATTTACTTATTTGTACAAGATTGGTTTGGTAACAGATACTCTAGTTTTTTAAAGTAGATATCTGCATACAACAGCATAGTTCCTTTTGTACAGCAACTATTATTTTATTTTGTTTGTTTATTTATATTTCTGAGTAATAAAATATTTTAGGAGTGAAAAAGTATATATTTGGTTAGTAAAATCACGCACTATTATTATTATTATTATTATTATTTTATTTAACTTTATTCATTTTAATTAATTAATTTATTTTCATTTTAACGATAATAATAACGATAATTTTAAAGGTAAGGGAGGGTAAGATAAGAATTAAGTCAATGGAGCTGCCTACCAAATAAATAAATAAATAAATAAATGAAAAAACAATGATAAAATGCTTTGAAAAATGTAGACAAAGTTGGAGATTTGCATTTTGTGTGCTCCACTCATTACTCTTAATAATTAACAGTGTTAAGTGCAAAAGGTACAGTATTAGGTATTAGGCGTAAATCGATATATCCCCGACAACATATGTGTCACTCGTCAAAACATGGTAAATTTAAGTCATTGAAAAGTATGTGTGAAGTGCATCAATGTGTGCACGAAAAGCGTCGCATCTGTATCTCTAAATGTATCCGCTTGAGGGCAGTCGTGTCTGTTTTATCGTAGCAATTTTATTTTATCGTTGGTTAATCGAATGTTCCACAGTATTCCTTTAAGTTGATTTTTCTCAAATATTGCATTTTTGCATTGTATCTGTTGTCTGTCGGAGTGACATAGGGTAGAGGTCTGCACGGGCCGGGTTCGGGCCAAAATTTTCAATCGGCTCTCGGGCCGGGCCGGGCTTGGGCTTAAAATTTCTTTTCAGGCTCGGGCTGGGCCAGGCTCGGACTCAGTTTTTTTGTGTATACTCGGGCCGGGCCTGATTGAAATTTTCTCCGAGCCGTGTCGGCCCGAATCTTTTTCTGGTTTCCTCGTTAATCAACGAAAAGGGATAATGATAAAATATTTCTTCAGTCATTTATTTTACTTAATTTTACAGGCTTGTATGTCACAAAGTTTTATTTTGTTAAAGATTGTCTGTAACTTTAATTGTCTATCAGTCTATATGTTCGAAATCTAATTTTTCGCACATATTTTTAGCATGCCTCGAAATTAATACATTTTATTTAAAGTAATATTAGATGGTTTCCTATTCAAAAGAGTATGCATGTCACTACCAGTTTGCGTACATGTACACAATAAAAGAAATTAAATACGTTACTGTGTATAAGGCTTTTTTTCCTATGATCTGTTGAGTTTAGGTGGTATGAAGGCTATAAAAATCCTTCCGCTGTAACTTCTTCTCTAAGGCTCCGTTTTCTTTTCTCCAGTGGATGAAAGTAGCATCATTTTTATCTTGGGCAAAAGCAAATTTTCTATTAAATATGGTTGTATTAACATTAAAGTTCTGTTTAGCGGATCACATGAAAGATTCGGATACATTACGGTATATAAGAGGAAACGGTTGAAAGTGCATTTTTAATACCTTCCTATATTGTTTGATGAATGCAAATATTTTCAATTTGACATTCTATTTGTCTTTGTGCCTTGTCTGTAATAATGAATTTCTGTTTATATATAATTTTCTTGCAAAAAGCTCAGCAGTTTTGTTAAATAACGTACTATTGGTTGGTTTTATAAAACCTCTGTAAAACGCATACTAAAAATCTTTTTTATAGAAAGGCATGCATTTTTTTTTTATTTTTTTTTTTTTGTTATTTTAGATATTTTTGAGCCGGGCCGGGTCGGGCCTGATTTTATCGTTTTTTGTCCGGGTCGGGCCCGGGTCTCAAAATTTCGGCCCGTGCATACCATTAACATAGGGTCCTTCAAAAAGGGTTGAGTAGATGCAGGATTAATTCTTATTCTAATCCTTGCATAAGATGATTCTTTTATTCATTTGATCTCACTCATCTTTCATCATGATTCACAATGCAGTTGCATATGCATATTGTAACTTGTTCAAGCTTTTAAGGATCGGGTATATTTTGAATTATAAACAGGCAATCGCATTACTTTACAGCCTTTGTTGAGTATTATTTTTGAATAAGTAATTCATAGCTTATGTTGAGAAGATATTGCCGAGGCTGCACATCAGTCAGATTCCCTCTTTCTCCCTCACCCTGTAACCCTGTGGAACATCTGTTGCTTCCTTTTATAAGGATATATCGTTGAAAAACGGAGCTTTTTTTTTTTTTTGAAGTTCTTTTCTGAAAGTTTTCTGTTTTTGTCTTTTAGACCTGTGACTATTATGAATAGGTGGATAGAACTGTCAGTTTAGAAAATTCACAGTCTATTGAATGAAACACATTCAGATAATTTATTTAATACTTTTTTTACTTTTTGTCAGACAAAATAAAGAATGGTAGCGAAGAGGTTAAAGTTTTCCAAAAAATTTTGAATGTTAAATAGTTTTCAAGAAATTTTAATAAAATTAACAGGGATGCATTTCAGTATATAACTTTCAAGATTCAGTAACTCTACGACAGTATTTTTCTGAAATAAGACACCTTAGAATTTGTTTTTGTAAAATAATAATAATAATAATGTACACCATTTTTTCAAGGCTTAACTCCACAATTTTTTATGAAAAAACTCTTGTATCAATTTGTTGTGATTTGACATCTTGGTGTTTGCTATTATAAAATATTGGCATGTAGTCCTCTGAAATATCAAGATGACTTGACAACTATGTAACACACTTGTCTCGTCCTTTTTTTCAGTTACATATAAAAGAACTTGGTCAGCCTCCAATTGGCCATCAGCCCTATACTAAGAAAGCTGTCGATGTCTATTTTCCACCCGAGGCCAAAAATGATATTCCGATATCAATGCAGGTATTGACCGTGTTTGTTTAAATAATTGTTTCTATTTAATGTACTGAATATATTAATCTCTGTTTATTCATATGAATATTATTTGTCTTCCCTAGACGAGTTCGAAGCATGGCATAATATACCTCATCACTCAATATGGCTACGTCCATTTGTATGATGTAGAAACAGCTTCTCTCATTTATACGAGTAGAATGGGTGACCATCCTATTCTTGTCACTGTTCCCCACGAAGCCACGTCTGGTATTATTGGTGTTAATGGAATAGGACAGGTAAGATATATCTATTTATTATATTAATTCTTACTAGCAAATCAGTGCAAAATTTTCGCAGTTTCTTTTCTTATTTACTTTTAAAATTCGAAACTCATAAATCGTGAACCCGTTTTACCACTCAATTTAAAATTTTAATTTATCACGATCCAAATTATTATTAGAAAGGTAATAATATTGTAGAATGAAGCGATAATGATTGTTAAACCGAAATCTGTCAAAAAGAAAGGTTTCGAAATAAAACTCATGTCTGACGACTCAGTTTTTATACTTTCCAGGCTTTAGTATAGTATCCCCATGGCGATTTTTTAAACTTTTGTCGCCATCACAAATTAAAACAAAAAAAAAAAAAAAAAAAAAACTCCTAGTACATATTTTTATTGTACTATTCACCATTGCGTTATTAACTCAGTTTAGGAAAATAGTTTATATTCTGGTTATATTTTTAAAGTTATTGCAAGATTGAAAAAATGCAACTTTTAAAAATATAGTTTTGTACAATAGGGTCTCATCAGACATACGTCGTCATTTTTCTGATCATAATTCATGACTTGAGACCGCGTGCTTAAATACTGTCGATGTATATAGATTATTTTTTATCCACCAGTATTTTATTAATTACGTCAGTATCGTATTGTTTCGACACAATTCAATCGTAACTGGTCCATGTTAGAGAAATATTTATATAGATTTATACCTTATTAGAACACTGATAAAGTAATTGCTCAACGATTCAGGATAAATAAATAAATAAATAAATCAATAAATAAAAAATTAAATGAAATAAAAGGGCGCTCACTGGGCAAAATTCAGTACTAACAAGAGAATATTTTTATGCTGATTAGGCAACATTTCATCGCTTAATTTCCACTGTTTAACCTCGATTTTCTCCTGTGCTCGAGAACTACTGCATTCATTAACATTTTCCTACCTTCAAAGTCTACACCCGAGTGTTTATTTATTTATTATTAGGAGTTTCTTTCTACAGTTCACTTCAAATGAGGGTGACAGAATACTCGAATACCGAGATTGAACATGGTCGTGCAATCGGCATGGAATTCTGCTTGCACGTTT
Organism: Salticus scenicus; assembly: GCA_963930645.1. Lineage (NCBI taxonomy): Eukaryota > Metazoa > Arthropoda > Arachnida > Araneae > Salticidae > Salticus > Salticus scenicus. The sequence continues at coordinate 15,183 of CAWVNO010002707.1, forward strand.
CCAGACTTTACAAGTGTGCTGAGCATTAATCCACAAATAAACGGAAACGGAAGTTTGCTAGCTTTGTCAGTGATTTCAGGTCTCCTAACTCTACTCTTCCCACTCTTTCCAATACTGTCTTGGACTTCTCTTTAAAATGCACTAGTTCATGTTCAGATACAGCGCTTCTTCAAGTTTTTTTTTTTTTTCTGTTTTTCAAAGTTTTTTCCTGTTACCTGTAATTTTTGGTTTGAGCCGTATTCAGTAAGACAGCTGAAACTTTTTCAGTTTCTTTCTTTCTATTTTTTTTCAACAAGCCTGATAAACCAAAAATCTCAGGATGCACAAGCAGTCTCTGATTTTTTAAAAGGTTCCTGAGAAATGAATAAGGAACAGGTTGTCGAATTTCCAGGTTCAGTCTTGCTCACTTTGACTAAGTTATTTTTTGAAAACGATTGTCTTTAAAGAAATGTAAAATATACACTGTTCTATGAAGCTTCTACATCCCAAAATGCATGCTAGATTATAAAAAATTGCAGATTATATGCATCATTAGCAAACTTTAGAGAGTCTTAACTATAACAATATGAATATTCATTATAAATTCATCAACAAAAATGATTCTGCTACTTAAATTCCTCTATAAAAAAAAAAAAAAAATTAATACTGACACTGGCGTTAAATATTTTTGTCAGTGACCGCTTCACCTACCGAACGGCAGTGTCCTCCGCCTCAAGATATGTGTCAATGTGGGCCGAATACATAAAGGAAGACATTTCAGTTAGTTAGAAATTTCTGTCATCTTAATTAACCAAATTACTAATTAAAAATAGCAGGTTAATAAAAGTACTCTATTTGCTGACATTCATAATGTTTCTCCAAATCGTTGTTCTTTCTTTCTTATGAAGTCATTTTCCACAGGAAAATTAAAATATAATCAATGGTGTTAAAGAAAAAAAAAAGAGTCAATGTTGAAGTTGGTAACAGAGAAATTGATCGTCTACAAATACACAAAAAGAGTATTTTTACTTTCTCTTACCCATAAGGTAGAGAAAGTATTGTTTTTCGGTCAAACTTTCGAACGCGAGTTTTTGTTATATTTACATGTTCTGAGGTCCCCTCAATATGAAAATCATGTATTTAGCACATGGTCTGTGTGTGTGTGTCTGTCTGTTATCAGCATATCTCAAATACAAATTATGGCAGAAAGTTCAAACTTGGTATTCTACATGTGTATCATATAGGGATGCTACAGTAAGCTTTTCGTTAAGATCAAGCAAATGGTTCCTGTACAGGGACAATCAAGATAATTCTAATACATTACGTCTATGGGGGAAATTGCAGGTGATTAGAGTTTAACGACTATAGACTGCACTAAACCAAATGAAACGAATATATATTTTTTGTAATAGAGATAGTTAACTGGAAAAAAAAATTGTGTATGTAGGGGGGAAGTCCCTCGTCGAGGGGAGTAAATTTTCATGATGGGTATCTTTGAAAAGAACTTGCCAATACCTTTAAAACGAATGGTTGAACCATCGATCTGCGATGATTTAAAACAAAGTTATTGATTTTTTTTTTTTTTTTTTTTTTTTTTAAATATTGAGAATAAAATGGAGATTTTTTGGATATTTATTGTTATACTACTTCCCTAATATGGAAATCGTCTGCATTATCATAAAAATTAATTTTTTTTAAATAATAATTATAATAAATTAATTTTTAAAAACAGAATTATTTTTTTAATAGCCGAATTAAATTCTATATAAATGTAGGTGAATTAATGAAACGGAGGTTTGAGGGGGGCGGTATCCCCCCTCGCACAGAACTAATTATCGTATAAAACGCTTCCAAAGCCTAATTTGAATTGTTTAACACAGGTTTACATAACAGTACTCGTTATCTTACCTCTTAATCTGCAACCTGTATTTATAGTATTAAATTTCAGGGTAAGAGAAAGTCGTGTGAGTGACACACCAGATTATTTTAGCTATTTTCAATAAAAAACTAATTTAGAATTGTTATTTATCGTTTGCAGATTTTATTTTATTTTTTATTTATTTATTTATTTTTATTTTATTTTTTACTTTTAGAAAAATAAATATAAAAAAGAAAGAAAAGAAAGCAATTTAAATAATCTGGTGTGTCACTCACACGACTTTCTCTTACCCTGAAAATTAATACTATAAATGCAGGTTGGAGTTTAAGAGGTAAGATAACGAGTACTGCAATGCAAACCTATATTAAACAATTCAAATGAGGCTTCGGAAGAGTTTTATATGATAATTAGTTCTGTTTGAGGGGGACTACCACCCCCCTCAACCCCCCGTTTCATTAATAAACCTACATTTATATAGAATTTAATTCGGTTATTAAAAAATAATTCTGTTTTTAAAAAATAATTTATTTAAATTATTATTTAAAAAAATTATATTTTATGATAATGCAGACGATTTCCATATTAGAGAAGTAGTATAACAGCAAATATCCAAAAAAAGTCCATTTTATTCTCAATATTAAAAAAAAAAAAAAAAAAAAAAAAAAATACGATTTTTTTTTTCTGTTTTTTTTTTTTTTTTTTTTTTTTGTTAAAAGTAAAAAAAATCCATAAATTTGTTATAAATTATCGCAGATCGATGGTTCAACCATTCGTTTTAAAGGTATTGGCGAGCTCTTTTGAAAGATACCCATCATAAAAATTTACTCCCCTCGAGGGGGGCTTCCCCCCCCAAGGGGGAAGGCGAGGCTCCTGCATGCACAATTTTTTTTCCCAGTTAACTATCTCTATTAGAAAAAAATATATATATTCGTTTCATTTGGCTTAGTGCAGTCTATAGACGTTAAACTCTACTTACCTGCAATTTCCCCCATAGATGTAATGTATTAGAATTCTCTTGATTGACCCTGTACACGAACCATTTGCTTGATCTTAACGAAAAGCTTACTGTAGCATCCGTATATGATACACATTTAGAATACCAAGTTTGAACTTTCTGCCATAATTTGTTTTTGAGATATGCTGATAACAGACAGACACACACACACACAGACATACACACAGACCATTTGCTAAAAACATGATTTTCGTATTCAGGGGACCTCAAAACATGTAAATATAACAAAATCTCGCATTCGAAAATTTGACCCAAAAACAATACTTTCTCTGCCTTATGGGTAAGAGAAAGTAAAAAGAAAGAAAAAGAAATAAAATATGGCGTCTTCGAGATGCTCGAGAAAAGAAAATTAATATTTAGAATAGTGATAACATTTAAAAATAACCAAACTATTTAAATGTTAAGCAGAAATTTAATCCAGATGAAATGAAAAGAAGTTTATATTTGTAAGTTTTGCTCGCTTCGCTAGGCACTATATTTAAATGATTTCTTTTAAATTGAATAATTGAAACGTTTAAATAAATATATTTCGATTGGCGATTATTTTCGTCACAGCTTTAGTATAGGACCTCCTTGGCAATATCAAACATTTTTTCAACTTCTCGATTCTGTACAACAAAACTATTATTAAAACGATTGTTCTTGAAAACAGTCTATTAGTAGGGTTAATTCTTCGAATATTCTGGAAACAGTTGAAACTGTTACTCGTACAGTAATAGTCACTATTCGACGAATGTTCTGGAACAGTCCAAAAAAATAATCACTTGTTTCACCAGAGTAAAGCAAATCAATACAAAAAACCCTTAACGAGTTAAAAGTTTGTGACGCAGCACTGTACAGTCGGTAACAAAAGTGTCCGAACACTAGCAAAAATTCCTATGTAAAAAAAGTACACTTCATACGGTTTTGTTAAATAAATCCTTATCGAATCATATTCTCACACTAACTAAGAACAGGATTCGACAAGGATTTCTTTAACAAAACCGTATGAAGTGCACTTTTTTTACATAGGAATTTTTGCTAGTGTTCGGACACTTTTGTTACCGACTGTACTTTATGGCTATAAGAATTAGAAATACGGGTCTTAAAAATAATGATAGGAAATTTTCAGTGACACTTTGCTATTAATTAAAATATAGATAGATTTTCTTATTTTAGTTTGTTTTTTTCTTTTATTTATATTTACAGTGTAAACGTTATTTTCAACATAAAATAATATATAGCATTTACTCACTGATACCTTTTCATTCACATGTCTTATAATATGAAAATATGTGTTTTAAAAGAAATGATATGAAATTCCAGCACGTTTTGCACAAAGTATATTTTCCCATTGAAATATTGCTTTTAATTTTCAAGTACGCTGTCAAATATATGACTTTCATTAAGCTTATAATATGTACTGAAATGTATTTATTTCAATGAATTATTCTATCTTTTTCGTCACGCCATCCAAAACTGGAAATAAAAATTTCACATTTTTTTTCTTTACAGTACAATATCTATTTGCATGCATTTTCAAATCATTTGGATAAAATGACACAAAGTAAACATCTCCATATGTTTTATTTACAGTTTTGGATAGCGTGACGCAAAAGGTAGAATATTTCATTGAAATAAATGTATTTCAGTACATAATATCAGCTTAATGAAAGTGATATATTTGACAGCGTATTTGAAAATTAAAAGCACTATTTCAACGTGCAAATATACTGTAATATGCAAAACAAAATAATTGCAGTGAAATTTAAAAACAAATCATTTAATGTAACACCACTGCAGTGCTGGAATTTCATACCATTTCTTTTGAAACACATATTTTCATATTATAAGAGATGTGAATGAAAAGGTATCAGTGAGAAAATGCTATATATTATTTTATGTTGAAATAATGTTTACACTGTAAATATAAACAAAAGAAAAAAGCAAATTCAAATAAGAAAATCTATGTATGTTTTAATTAATAGCAAAGCGTCACTGAAAATTTGATATCATTATTTTTAAGAGCCGTATTTCTAACTCTTATAGTCATAAAGTACAGTGCTGCGTCACATACCTTTAACCCGTTAAGGGTTTTTTGTATTGATATCATTACTTTTTAGGGGTTAATGATCAAAACGTAAAATTAAAGGAGCATGGTAATGAGTTATAACACTGTATAAAAAGTGTTGTTTTATAGGTTATAATCGAACAAAATAACAAACTAAATGAAATTTCAAAAATTTATAAAAAGTGATAAGTAAAAAACTTTAAGAAAGAATATTTTTTGAGGGATGGAAACACGCAACATTGCAAAGGCATAATATAGAAGTACATTTTAAAAATGACAAAATTTTCTACAAATAAATAAATAAATAAGTAAAAAATAAATAAAAAGATTTTTTATTTTATTTAATATTCAACTTCTTATATAGCTCATTGGTTCAACTATTTCTTAGATAGTTCAACAGAAGATTTAAAATAAATGTTTGAAAAATATATTTGTGTACGAAAGTTTTTGTAAAAAAGTGTTGCGAATAACGACGACATAGATTTTGGTTAGATAAGAAAAATTTAACAAAAATTTTTAAATGGTCAATTGATTGAACAAAAGATAAATATTTTGTTAGTTTTAAATTGTAGATGCATAAAGTAAAACTGTTTAAGGATATGATAGTAATTTTCCAAAGTACCTAGCACCATAGGTGTGGGGTTTAGATCCTCCCTTGGAAACTCTAATAATTCTAAAAAAGATGCTTTATCAATTTCAGGGAGATTTTGTTTCGTTTAAAATTAATTTAGCTGGGTAAAATAGGAGGGGGATTACCAGTTAGATCACTTTGAAATTTCAATCGGGAAATCGCTTTTTAATTTTTTTTTTTCTAAAAAATATGCATTAAAATGTTATACATCTAGTTTTATTCTACCTGATTAAACATACCGTACCCCACATTCCTCCTAGTATTTCGGAATCGCTTTAGAATTCCTAAAAATTTTCTGAAACGTAGTGTAGGGATTTTGGACTTTGCCTCATTTTCGAAAATTGGGTTATGGGGGTATAAAGTGGATATTAGAGATCTAACTTTAAAATTTTAAATGATAATGATTTTTTAGCACTTTGAGAAAACTTCTAAATAAAACCACTTGAAATGTTTCCAGCTATACTTTTTAAAGGTTAGTTGGTTGTAGGTTTTAAGGCCAATTGACTGCGCTAGGGTTCTAGGCCTATAAATACAGTGGCTCCGTGAGGTCTTTCTAAGGAGTTGTAGCCCGTATTTATGCAAATTTCGGAGAAAAACACTGAAGGAACGGCTAGATCGAAGAGTGGAGTGGAATCGAATCCGCACTTCCTATCCACCAGCTTTTGAGCGCAGAATCGCTCGTGGGGCATTTTTTAAGCTTATATATATATTATAAGTCCCATCTTCCTTCCCAAATCCATCGGAAATGCCTTGGAAGTTTCGAAAACTGTAAAAAACGTGCATATTAAATATGAGTCTGTAAGTAGAACATTAAATGAGCTCCTAATCCCCCTCCTATTCGAAATGTTAATGCTTGCCTCCTAAGGTTCCTCCTATCTCAATTCAGCATCAATTTCTTTTTTCTTTTCCTTTCTTTTTTTTTTTTCTTTTTTTCTTATTCTTTTTTCTTTTTTTTTTTCTTTTTTTTTTTTTACTTTCTCTTACCCATAAGGTAGAGAAAGTATTGTTTTTGGGTCAAATTTTCGAACGCGAGATTTTGTTATATTTACACGTTTTGAGGTCCCCTGAATACGAAAATCATGTTTTTAGCAAATGGTCTGTGTGTATGTCTGTGTGTGTGTCTGTGTGTGTGTATGCGTGTGCGTCTGTGTGTGCATCTGTGTGTGTGTGTCTGTCTGTTATCAGCATATCTCAAAAACAAATTATGGCAGAAAGTTCAAACTTGGTATTCTAAATGTGTATCATATAAGGATGCTACAGTAAGCTTTTCGTTAAGATCAAGCAAATGGTTCGTGTACAGGGACAATCAAGAGAATTTTAATACATTACGCCTATGGGGGAAATTGCAGGTAAGTAGAGTTTAACACCTTTAAAACGAATGGTTGAACAATCGATCTGCGATAATTTAAAATAAAGTTATCGATTTTTTTTACTTTTAACGAAAAAAAAAAACTTAGAAAAAAAAATCTTTTTTTTTTTTTTTTTTTAAATATTGAGAATACAATGGACTTTTTTTTGGATATTTGGTGTTATAATACTTCTCTAATATGGAAATCATCTGCATTATTATAAAAGATAATTTTTTTAATAATATTTTTAATAAATTATTTTTTAAATACAGAATTATTTTTTAATAACCGAATTAAACTCTATATAAATGTAGGTGCATTAATGAAACGGGGGGTTGAGGGGGGCGGTAGCCCCCCTCACACAGAACTAATTATCATATAAAACTCTTCCGAAGCCTAATTTGAATTGTTTAACACAGGTTTACATAGTACTTGTTATCTTACCTTTTAATCTGCAACCTGTATTTATAGTAATAAATTTCGAAAAGTGAAAGTCGTGTGAGTGACACACCTGATTATTTTTTTAATAAACCAAACGAGATCAAACTATGTGATCCTGAAATAGGAACATAATGGAGACTATTTTCAGTATATTTAATGGAAAAAAAAAAAGACAAACAATATTACAAAAAAATTTTGTTTGTAGAAGACATTTCCGACAAACTAAAAAAGAACTTCATTTGTTTAGAATTTGAAAGATGTGCCTTTCGCCCCCCTGTTTTTACAGTTCGAATTTCCAAACAAAACAACGATCCTTCAAACTGATTAAGCAGCTTGGTCCAACTTGAGAGATAGGATAGTTTTTATTACAATTTATTGTCACAATATTTTTTTATTGCAATTATTTGTTGATTATAGCCCTTTCTTACAGTTGCTCCAAAATATCTGTGAGTTCCATAAGTTTAATTGTTGAAA
>CAWVNO010002708.1:0-74416 GCA_963930645.1 Salticus scenicus
AAATAACAGACCTTACTCAGGCTTCATCTTCTGCAAGAAGCTTTTCTGGAGAGGATCCTCCCCCTTTAGCAGTTGCAAACTGTGTTTGTGAGCCCTGGTTATTTATAGCTTCGTTCTTGTAACAGGTAGCGCCACTGCGGATCTATTTTGGCAGGTTCGTGGTTATTAATGGCGCTGCTATCGCTGACGATCTCAATGCTCTCCCGGTAAAACGCGTAAGTATGATTATTATAATTGGCCAATCTTTCAACGTCATTAAATTAAATTTCTATTTCCTTTTCGTAATATGTTCGAGCAAGCGCGGTAGTAGAGCGGGCAAATTTAATATCATTTTCGTGTTCCTTGAGGCGTGTTCTTATTTTTCTTTTAGTGACTCCTATGTAACTTCCGGTTTTTTATCGGGGTATTCTATAGGGATTTTATAAACTCCGGCGGTTTCAAGGGGAGGAATAATATCTTTGTCGTTTCTCATAATTTGGAAAATATTCGGGTTGGGCTTTAGTGGAATGTTTAGATTAAATTTATTGGCAGTATTTTTCATTCTATTTGAGGTTCCTTGATTATATGGTATTGAAAATGTGAATTTTTGTTGCGTTTTTTGCTGGTTAGGAATTTGATTTAACTGTTTTATTCTTTTTTTAAATAATTTGTCAACAAGGAATTTGGGATATCCGGCTTCAACGGTTAATTTTTTAATAAATTTAAGTTCTTTATTTAAGTCTTTTTTATTATTGCATATTAATATTGCGCGATTAACGTAGCTGCGGATTGTATTAATTTTATACCGATAAGGTGTTTTACTTCTATTGTTTTTTCATTTTAACGAAATTGGAAGCAGAAACCCAGATTCAGATAATATTTTGTAGTTCTGCAAAACGCAATTAAAAAAGAAATATATTGAATATTGCAATTGACAAATAGCGAGTTTCTGTGAATCATTTCTGTTGATTGTCTGGCCGCATAAGATCTACGGAGGAGATTGGCTGGTTCAACTTCGCACTAGTACTGCGTAATGGGTACTTTGCGACTGTCGGGAATGCATTTCTAAGGGTGGTTGGAAAACAATCCCTCACAATTTTGATCCTCCACGGGGAGGCTGGCTTTCCAGCTTTGCTGAGCCCTAGAGGTACAATTGGTCTACAGTTAGATGGTTGGGTTTAACGTCGCACTAGTACTGCGCAATGAATAATTCAAACGGTCTACGGAGTAGATAATTAGTCATAATCTAGGATTTATTCAATAAGAGTTATCTGGGATTCATTGAGTATTTATAGGAAGTACAGGACGGATTCCCTATAGTGATTGTAAAAGAGAATTTCGCGAACATCACTACGGTTACAGCGCCTAGAATATAATTTGTGGAAAGAGAACAGTAAACCAGTGCTTTATTAATTAAGCCTTTCACCAGAGGTCAGTGCGATCGAGTTTATTGCTTGAAAAAATCCCTGTTGGTTGATTACAGTAGGCAACAAAGGTATCCGAGCACTAGCCAATAATTCCGATATCGAAAAAGTACACACAAAGCTGTTTTGTTAAATAAATCCTTGTCGAATCATGTTCTTAGACTGACTAAGTACATGCATTAACAAGGATTTATTTAACAAAGCAGGATTAAGTGTACTTTTTTTGACAGGGATTATTGCTAGTGCTCGGATGTTTTTGCCACCGACTGTGTGCTTAGATCCCGTGACTAGGAAGACGAAATTGGGAAATTTCAATCAACTGTTCCATTTGAGCAAAAAATTCGATCGCATTTCCATCCGGAAAGCTTAATTTTTTAGCAATATTTTAAGCATATTTAACTATTTCATACTGTTCAGTATATTTTTAATTTTAATTTATACTTGATTATGAATATATCTGACAAAGTATATATTTAAACATTATAAAAGTTAATTTTATTTCTTAGAAGAATACATCTGTATGTTTTGAACAGGATTTTGTGGCTTCAAAAATAATAGAAACTGAAGAAAAATAATAAACTTACGTAGTAACCTGATTCTAACTACTCGCAATATCGGAAAACAATTTATGGTAAAAGATACTATGCATATAGAACTAACACATATGGAAGTTCTATGTTAACCTCCGATGACCCTCTCACACAGCATAGTCACTTGAAACAAGCTTAGCTTTCAAGTGGGTTTACCATGACAATGTTGACAATTCAAGGATATTTCAAACAAGCTTCAAAATTGGAAAATTCCTACATGACAAAAATGACCGTCGCCATTTGCCCATCTGCGCAGCACTAGTGCGGCTTAAAAACCCAACCATCCATCCATCCTAAATAGCAAATAGAATATATCACTTGCTTTAAAATTCCTTGCCGTCAAAATTAAAAGAATGTTAGGAGTTACACGTGTATTTTATTTCCATTCACTTCATCGGCAATGCCTGTTTGTGTTATCAGTTTTTTTTTTTTTTTTTTTTATTAGGAAGTACGATGCGTAAAATTCGTTTCATTTTTAATTGTCTGTTTATTAAGTTGTTAGATTTCTGTATAATGTATTTAAATAATGTATAGTCTTAAATGTTTTTTTTTTTTTTTTTTTTTTTTTTTTTCATTAGAACATAATTCGGAATAGCCTGGGGAAGAATAGAATTGCTTTCTTTTTCTCTTTGTAAATGCTGTATAAGGTGGGAGGGGGTGTTAAAAGATTGAAAGCTTTCGGTCGCATACATTAAAGTTAATAATTATTTGTTTTAGAAAATCTGTGCAGTACCATTGATCTAAAATTTGATACGCAAACTTAAAAAAATTGTACTTGCTTAGATACTTTTTTGTTGTTGTTGTTGCTGCAATAATAAAAATAATTTGGCAGATCAGGAGATTGGAGGTTCACTGGCGTTTTTTTCACATTTTAGCGATATTTCCCATTCGTCAACCATAGATATAATATATATATATATATATATATATATATATATATATATATATATACTAGCAGGCGACGCCCGCTTCGCTGGTCCCTATTTTTAAATGAATCACTATAATTACAGAATTCTCAGAATTGCATTAATTTTTATCATGTGAAAAAAAAAAAAAAAAAAAAAAAAATCTGATTAGGAAAAATGTCGCACTGGGTTCTCACTGTCTTCGGAAAAAATTCCCAAAATGCTCTAACTCTTATTTCTATTATTTTCCCCTTCACCCCCCCCCCTCCCGTCTATCCTAATAATTTTACAAAATCGAAAATATCCGCAATCGATTTGTAAGTATCAAAAACCTCTATGCACCAGTTTTGAACGATCAATCTCTATTTTTATTTTTTGCTCCTCCCAATAATTTTAAAAACTCAAAAATATCCGCAATTGATTTGTAGGTATCGAAACCCTCATTGTACCAATTTTGAATGATCTAACTATATTTTATTTTATTGGCCCCTCCGCCCCCCTTCCCGGCCCTTCTAATAACTTTACACTTTCGAAAATATCCCATTCGACTTGCAGACCTCTAAAAGCTATCTGTACCATTTTTGAACGGCCTAACTGTATTTCTATTTGTTTTTGGCCATTGCCCCCCCCTCCTAATAATTTTACAAATTCGAAAATATCCCAATCGATTTGTAAGTATCAAAAACTTCTATGCACCAGTTTTGAACGATCTAACTCTTTTTATTTTTTTGGCCCCTTCGCCCCCCCCTTCCCGGCCCTTCTAATAACTTCACACTTTCGAAAATATCCCCATTCGACTTGCAGGCCAGCAGGCCTCTTAAACCTATCTGAACCAATTTTGAACGGCCTAACTGTATTTCTATTTTTTTTTTGCCCATAGCCCCCCACTTACCGCCCCTCCAAATAATTTTACAAATTCGAAAATATCCCATATCGATTTGTAAGTATCGAAAACCTCTTTATACCAATTTTGAACGATCTAACTCTATTTTTATTTTTTGCCCCTCCTAATAACTTTACACTTTCGAAAATATCCCCATTCAACTTGCAGGCCTTTAAAACCTGTCTGTACCAATTTTGAACGGCCTAACTGTATTTCTATTTGTTTTTGCCCATAGCCCCCCCTTACCGCCCCTCCTAATAATTTTACAAATTCGAAAATATCTGCAATTGATTTGTAAGTATCGAAAACCTCTATAAACCAATTTTGAACGATCTAACTCTATTTTTATTTTTTTTGCCCCCCCCCCTTCTCGCCCCTCCTAATAACTTTACATTTTCGAAAATATCCCCATTCGACTTGCAGGCCTAACCTATCTGTACCAATTTTGAATGGACTAACTGTATTTCTATTTGTTACCGCCCCACCCCACCTACCCGCCCCTCCTAATCATTTTACAAATTCAAAAATATCCGCAATCGATTTGTAAGTATCGAAAACCTCTATGTACCAATTTTGAACGATCTGACACTATTTTTATTTTTTTGCCCCCTCCCCCTTCTTGCCCCTCCTAATATCTTTACACAATCGAAAATATCCCCATTCGACTTGCAGGCCTTTAAAACCTATCTGTACCAATTTTGAACGGCCTAACTGTACTTCTATTTGTTTTTGCTCCATAGCCCCCCCCCTTGCTGCCCCACCTGGGGATTGAATTTCTAAAATTACAGAAATTGGTTTTTAGATAGCTGCATTAGCTATATTTTAGAGCAAAAATTTCACGTATATCTATTTTTTTTGTTTGAGATATATAGGATTATGCGAAATCACGTTTTACGCATGTGAAATCACATTTTGCCCCCCCCCCCCCCCGCCCCCCTTGGGGACCGAATTTCAAAAATTCCAGAAACCGATTTTTTAGACATTTGTATTAGCTATATTTTAAAGCAAAAATTTTACGGATATCTGTTTTTTCTTTGTTTGAGATGTGAAGGATTTTGTGAAATTACGTTTTGCCCCCCTCCCCCCCTTGGGGGGCGAATTTTGTAAAATCGCTTGCGGCGTTGTGTTTCTCGGGTCGTAAACATTAACCGTGCCGAATTTTGTCCCGGTCGGTGAAACGGCCTAGGTGTCTATAGCGGACAGACACACACACACACACACAGACTCTGCTCTTTTATATATATAGATATACATTTCCATTTTATCGTGCAAAGAATTTTGATGCCAGAAAAAAAGCTTTGGAATTAGACATTAAGTGGTACTAAAAAAAAGAAAAATTAATTTGAAACCGTATTGAGTTTTACATTCACCTTTAGTAAATAAATTATTCATAAATTTTATTTGCTAAAATATTCGTGTGTATTCCCGTGTATATTCACTCGGGGAAAGACGGCCATATTTTGGTAAAATCATAAAATCACCGTCTTTTCCCAAGTGGAAAGGAATCCCTTTTTTCTTCCCAATTACCAATCTATATATTATTACTGTATCTATATGACGCCAATGAACCAAGGAAATGAATTTATCTTATGGCAACCTTAGAAAACATTTATTAAAGTTCGAAATAAAATACATATTAATGCAGACCACTATTTAACGTAATTAATCGGAATTATCGATAAAATTTTATTAAATGACGATGGTTAAATAATTTTTCACAACAATATTTTAATAAATTAGCATATATTTTACAAAATCCACGTTTTGCCATCGAATTTTAAGAACAAACTACTTTCAAGAATACAAGAAATATAACTAACAAGGAAACTCTTTGAAGTGGTAATCGCCGATTTTCTTGAAAAAAATTCTGGCATAAGATTTAATCATCAATGGCATATTCCTAAAATATTAGCTGCTGAGTCGCAATAGATAAGCTATAAAAAATTATTAAAAGTGAAAGCATGTCTGAAATATTTCCAAAAAAGCGCCTGTTTGGCGACTGCATTCTTCGGAATTTCATTGCAATGAAGATTTAATAGATGTTCTTCTTTCTGCTTGATAGCCAAACGAACTCCATACGCTGTCGAGCACTTGAGAATTCAGAATAGATTAACAAAAATCAGATAATTTGCCAGATTGAGACTTACTTAGTCGAAATTCTAAATAATATTTAATATTTCAGTTAAATAAGCTGTGTCAATAACAATTGCAAGTGATTAGCGCCAAGTTTTTAATAACGACATTAAAAAAACATATGATCAAGACTTTTACATAAATTTAAATAAAACAAAACATTATCTATTAAAACGCGAAGCTTTTTTTTTTTTAACTAAAAGGAAAGCATTTCATATCCTAACACATTTTTCTTATAAGTCTGATCATTTTATTAAGCAGTATGAACCTTCGACGAACAAGCAACTCCACAGAATATGAATTGTATGGATCCAATATCTCATTAGAACTACACAATGAGCAATTGGAGACGATATATGATTCTACCCTAAATTTCGTTCTGTTCGTTGGTTGGGTTTAACGTCGCACTAGTACTGCACTATGGGCGATTGGCGACGGTTTGCAATGCACTTCTGAGGATGGCCCGGTGACATCTGCAGGTGATAAATGATTGCATTCTGCGTACAGTCGGTAATAAAAGTGTCCGAACACTAGCAAAAATTCCTATGTAAAAAAAGTACACTTCATACGGTTTTGTTAAATAAATCCTTATCAAATGATGTTCTTACACTGACTAAGAATAGGATACGACAAGGATTTATTTAATAAAACCGTACGGAGTGTACTTTTTTTACATAGGAATTTTTGCTAGTGTTCGGACACTTTTGTTATCGATTGTATGTTATTTATTTTAATATATACATCCGATTTGTATATTTGACTCGACATACGATATCCCTGTAAATTTCGTCGAGATAAGGACAGCTATAACATAACCGGATTAAAATACAAAAAAAAAAAAAAAAAAAAAAAAAAGAACACCCTGGGTCAGCTGGGAAATCGAACCCATTCTTTTACACTTGAAGGCGATTAGCAAGGGTGACATACTCACTCGGCCACGGAGGGTATGCATTCGGCAAAACAATTATTTTTAAAACAACAAGATTTCGCAGTTAATAATTCTATAAAATTCCTTATGAAATTCATTGCGCAGCACTAGTGTGACGTAAAACCCAACCAACCTTATGAAATTCTAATGCATATTTTTACAAAATTCTTTATATTATTATTCGTAAACATATATAAAATAAATTGCCGCAAATGTAAGAAGCCATAAAGTAGTAGTTATGCACATGTTTTTTTCTAATTTTAAATAAACCCTTAGTAAAAGATCAAAATTCTAATAGCACATCTAAGGACCATCTCTAGGAATATATCCCAGACTGTCGCCCTTGCATAGCTGTAGTGCGATTTAAAACTTAAAACCTACTCAACCTCAAATATCTTAAATATTTTAGTTTTGATTCATTTATTTGAGTATTAATTTCAATCAACTATTCTAACGATCAAATGTTCAATCAAATATAATAATTCACATTAGTCGCTGAGTGACCATTGCACAGCACTAGTGCGACGTAAAACGTAGCCAACCAACCTATAAATCAGATTAGTTTTTAAATCGTCTCAAATTTATATAAAAGTACATGCCGAGAATTTCAGACATTAATTTACTCCAGATTATATATAAGCTGGAGTAATGTAAATGTAACTCTGAAATTGAAATTGCATTATTTTAAATAAATACTTTGAAACATTACATAAAATAATTGAAAATATTGGATCTAACATAAAACATAACGTCACTTTTTCTAAATAGAAATTTCTAGATTTCAGAAAATTTCTTGTGTGTTGGTGGGTTTTAACGTCGCACTATAGCTACGCAGTGGGAATTAAAGACGGCCTTATATTCACACTTAGGGATGTTCCGGGGACATGACATCTTAATTTTTATCCTCCGCGGAGGGGATGGCTTCCTTGCTTCAGTAACCCCTAGAGTGATAGAAAACACTACCCTCCTATACTTAAGTTCTTTGGCATCATTTAAGGAAGGTTAATGTGATTTGGCGATGACTTTTTTCGTATTTGGCGTTCAAAACGTAAAGTTTAATAATTTTTTGCGGCTTTCCTGTTGCGATTCAGCAGCTAATTTTTTTACCAGTGAATTAAGTGGAACATAAACTATATTCTGTAATTTTTTGAAGGAAATCGGTGATTACCACTTGAAAGAGTTCCCTTGTAAGTAAATAAAATTTCAGAATAAAAATATAACTTTAAAAGTAATTAAAAAAACTTTAAATCTTACAATATATGCAACATGAATTTATTTATTTTTTTCCATTTGAAGTTTCTGTTAACGCCATAATACGTCACTAGCATATTAAATACTTCACGCTCAGTTAATTCGCAACAGAAATTCTAAAACCGCATGTAACATAATCTAAACATTTCGGTGTAAAAATTACAGAATATACAAATGAAATAAATAACATATTTTCAAGTTATCAAATGATGTGCTTTCATTTCTCCACACAAATATCAAAATATATATTTAAATTACCGCATAATAAATTCCAACAAACAAAAAAGTGCAGGTTCAGACTGCGTACCATCGCAACAGAACTACACAGTGCAAAATTCACAAAGTTTTGAATTTTCCATTAGTATTTCATTGAATGTTGTATTTCAGCAAAAGAGAAAATTCTCTAGTTTTCGTAAGCTAAACCAACGAGTGAATAAGTGACTGAGTTTCACATCGAATTAGTACTACGCTGTGGGCAATGAGTACGGCAACCAAATGTCCCCATTTTCTGCAGACAGTGTTTACTTTGAATGCATTTTTATGATTTTTCAAAAAGTTGTACACTGCAAATAAAAGGGTCTTAAAGTAAGACATAAAAACAACTGAAACGGCATTTAAGACACGTAAATGTCTTAAAATGTACCTTAGACGTTATAGATATTTTAATTTAAGACAGAAATATGTCTAAAATATCAATTCAGACACAAAAATGTCTGAAACACGTAAATACGCGAATTTTCAGACAGCAAAACGCGTTTGAATTCTCAGACACTTTAGAAATTCAGACACTTTCATTACTTAGAAATATTTTCATATGGAATCTACTTTAAGACAATATGCTTATCCTACTTCTTTCCACATTCAATAAATATATTATTATTTTATATAATAAGCAGTTAAACTACTTAAATTATGATAGCTTCATGAAATTATATTTTTATGGAATAATACTCTAGGGATGTGAATGATATTTGCATGTTATTATCTTTAACACAATTTATAAACAACATATTTAGACACAAAACTTATTTTGTTCAAAAAAAAGAAAAAAAAATCTCTGTCTTTAAAGCTTTCTTATATTAAAAGAAAAAGTGTGAAGACGGATGTAGCAAGTAATTTGTAGAAAAGATAGCGAATTTCTAAGTGAACAATCATGAATAATTTGTGCATATTTTTTTCTTTCTTTCTTCTTCTTATTATTCATTTAAAAACATTTTTCTTTCACAATTTATTTCACCTGTATGTTCTTTAAATGCAATTTATAAAAATTGCATTTAAAGAACTTTCTATTGTAAAAATCATGATGAAACTGACATTGATTTTAAATATGCTAAAATAATATTTTGTTTAGAATGTGATTTTGTTATCCTTCAGATTTACAGGGATACTGCACTAAAATATTCAGATACATTATGGACTGCAATTAGAATATAAGGGCTATGTTTTCTTTAGAGTTAAGCATTTTTAACATTTTCTAATGATGTTTAAGAATGATTAGGAATTCAATTAATCTATCTGTATGCCTTTCAGAAATACTGTCTGTTACTGTCTTTGATTACGTTGGCAAAGTGTATTAAAAGTTATATAATGCAACAAATACATACATTTGGAAAGTGTTAACAATAATGCATACCACATGATTTTGCGTTCTTGTTATTATTAGTAATAATCATTTAGCAAACTGCATTCATAAAAACCAGTTAGTCGGTCAGATCATTTTATATGTATTTTCTAGGTCATTTTCACTTAAACAACTATCATGTTACTGTATCTGTTTAAAAACATATTTGCGCGTATCGTTAGATTTAAATAGTCATTTTAAATTAATATTAGAGCAAATACTGTCACACACAAGAAAACAGCACCGTCTGGAATATTTTGAAAATTCTTTTTAATATTAGACTTACTGAATGCAAGCGATTCAAAGCTTTTACCAATAAAATATAAGAGTTAAATATGTCAAAAATCATTACGCGTGTGTGTAAAAAAGTTAATAAAAATGAAATTTTAATTTATTTTTCAATTTCGTAACTATGAATCTATTCTTGTTTCAGTGCTTGTTTGGTAGCTCCATCTAGTAGTGATATTTTGAAATCAACTCGAATATGTGTTGGAGTTACAATATTTACAATTTCTTCTTTTATAATCACAAACTGTGTATCCCTCGAAAAACATTACGCATGTTTCTGAGTGCAAATTAAAGAAAAACATAATAATGTGCATTATTGAAATTCTGTCAATGAAAATTTAAATAAATTATTAAATGAAGTGTATCTAAAAATTTTGCTGAAAGTGTGTTAATACTTTGCATCGACTCCTTTTTTTGTTATTAAAATTAAAAAATAATGGTGTTAAATATTAACTAGTAGTGATAGTAACAACTACTCGAATGCGAAATGAAAAAAAAAAAAAGTATGCCAACAGCACGCGGTGTTCCCAGGTGGTCACCCTCCCAAGTACTAACCGCGCCCGATGCTGCTTGACTTCGGGGATCGGACGAGAACCTGTACTTTCAGCATGGTATGGCCGTTGGCAAACTACTAGTTCTTAAAATACTATTTCAATTTTTAAAAAGTTTTTATCCGCAGACTTCCATTGATTCTATTTCCGAGTAATTTGTATTTTGCCGCTTTCAGTAAAGCTTATTTTATCCATTTAGTTATCATTATTTTCTTTTCTGTCACATATTTATTAGTGTACAGACAGAATCATGGAATGCGGTTGGTTGGTTGTCAGGTTTAGTCTATTGATTGCACAAGGGTCCAGGGCCAATGGGTGGAAGGCCATTCGTTGGAGTCTTTCTCAAGGGTCCTAGCCTGTATTTATACTAGTTTTGGAGAAAAACACGGAAAACTCCGAACGGTTAGGTCGTTGTGCGCGATGTGGGATCAAACTCGGCACTTCCACTCTACCAATCATGAAATGTGATTTTAAAAAGAGCTCCGCCCCTAACAGCACATCTCATCCACAAGACATCCTCAGGATATCCTATGGTTGAAGGTACATCTAAGGGACAGCCTCCGGACGTATTATGGATAAGTGTGCTGTTTGGGGGGTGGGGTGTATTATACAATTCCGGTCGAAGCGAAGCTCTTTCCCAAAACGCTTGTCCATAATACATTCTGAAGATGTCTATAGGACGTATTTTCATCCATAGGACATCCTGAGAATGCCATTTGGAAACAATGTTTTGTTAGCGTTGTCTCTAAGCTGGTGGACGGGCGGTACCGGATTCAAACTCAATTGCGTTTACCGGTCTAACTGTTCGGAGTTTACCATGGTTTGCTCCGAAACTCGAGTTAATATTCTCTAAGAGTTCTTATCAAGATCCCCATGGAGGGTATCTCACTTCCTGTGTATATTGAATAAGCATTTGTAAGACCAAAAGGCGGATATATAAACTAATCGAATTCATAATAACCCTTAAACGTAGTTGGAATGCGTAAAAAATGCTTAATACAAACAGAAATACAATTCCACTGATTTCCAGTTGTAGCCTTTAATATATCTAAATCTTTTTATGCGGCCCTGTAAACTATAATGTACCCTATAAAAAGCATTCTTTTGTGCATATGAATAACACACTTCAATTTCATTAAAAGGTGTGTGAAGTAAAGTTATTAATATATGACTAACAGAAATATCTCTCATAGAGGGAATCAAGGGAATCAAGCACTTAAATTGGTTGGGGGGACTCTCTGAAGACGTGTTTAGGGTTGAAAGAATAGCACAACAACTCATCCCGAAAAAATGTTAGCAGTTTAGTTTATTGCTGCTTTCAAGCTGCACAGTGCCTACATACCTTTGTTGTAGGATGAAGGCTCGTCGGCTTATTTTCTATCCGACACAATTGTTGAGAGATATGTTTTTGTATGTTTCCCCCTTGGGGATGGGGGGGGGGGTTAAACTTCTGATCCTTTTTAACACATTCCAACAAAGTTGAAAAGTGTTTATGACTTTGGTTTGTCTGTCTGTCCGCGCTCTAATTCCCGTAAATATTTATGAAAATTCTTGAAACTGATATATAATATTCAAGTTCACTATCAATTGTTCCTTATTGACAATGGAGTGATTATCTCAACTTTATTGAGTTCATTGACACACAAAAGTATTCATTCCAAAGCATTGTGTTCTATGAGAGGTATTTTTATGAACTATATTTCAATTCCTTTATTTTACACAAATTTCAATGAAATTGAAATATGTTGTTCAAGCTCCCTATCGGATGTTTGCTATAGAAAATGGGGTAAATACCAACACTGGTTTGTGTACAGGGACACCCCAAAAAATGCCAATGCATAGAATTTTAGGACAGGCATTTTTATAAATTGCATTTAAAGAACTTTCTATTGTAAAAATCATGATGAAACTGACATTGATTTTGAATATGCTAAAATAATATTTTGTTTAGAATGTGATTTTGTTATCCTTCAGATTTACAGGGATACTGCACTAAAATATTCAGATACATTATGGACTGCAATTAGAATATAAGGGCTATGTTTTCTTTAGTGTTAAGCATTTTTAACATTTTCTAATGATGTTTAAGAATGATTAGGAATTCAATTAATCTATCTGTATGCCTTTCAGAACTACTGTCTGTTACTGTCTTTGATTACGTTGGCAAAGTGTATTAAAAGTTATATAATGCAACAAATACATACATTTGGAAAGTGTTAACAATAATGCATACCACATGATTTTGCGTTCTTGTTATTATTAGTAATAATCATTTAGCAAACTGCATTCATAAAGACCAGTTTGTCGGTCAGATCATTTTATATGTATTTTCTAGGTCATTTTCACTTAAACAACTATCATGTTACTGTATCTGTTTAAAAACATATTTGCGCGTATCGTTAGATTTAAATAGTCATTTTAAATTAATATTAGAGCAAATACTGTCACACACAAGAAAACAGCACCGTCTGGAATATTTTGAAAATTCTTTTTAATATTAAACTTACTGAATGCAAGCGATTCAAAGCTTTTACCAATAAAATATGAGAGTTAAATATGTCAAAAATCATTACGCGTGTGTGTAAAAAAGTTAATTAAAATGAAATTTTAATTTATTTTTCAATTTCGTAACTATGAATCTATTCTTGTTTCAGTGCTTGTTTGGTAGCTCCATCTAGTAGTGATATTTTGAAATCAACTCGAATATGTGTTGGAGTTACAATATTTACAATTTCTTCTTTTATAATCACAAACTGTGTATCCCTCGAAAAACATTACGCATGTTTCTGAGTCCAAATTAAAGAAAAACATAATAATGTACATTATTGAAATTCTGTCAATGGAAATTTAAATAAATTATTAAATGAAGAGTATCTAAAAATTTTGCTGAAAGTGTGTTAATACTTTGCATCGACTCCTTTTTTTGTTATTAAAATTAAAAAATAATGGTGTTAAATATTAAATAGTAGTGATAGTAACAACTACTCGAATGCGAAATGAAAAAAAAAAAAAAAGTATGCCAACAGCACGCGGTGTTCCCAGGTGGTCACCCTCCCAAGTACTAACCGCGCCCGATGCTGCTTGACTTCGGGGATCGGACGAGAACCGGTACTTTCAGCATGGTATGGCCGTTGGCAAACTGCTAGTTCTTAAAATACTATTTCAATTTTTAAAAAGTTTTTATCCGCAGACTTCCATTGATTCTATTTCCGAGTAATTTTTATTTTGCCGCTTTCAGTAAAGCTTATTTTATCCATTTAGTTATCATTATTTTCTTTTATGTCACATATTTATTAGTGTACAGACAGAATCATGGAATGCGGTTGGTTGGTTGTCAGGTTTAGAGTCTATTGATTGCACAAGGGTCCAAGGCCAATGTGTGGAAGGCCATTCGTTGGAGTCTTTCTCAAGGGTCCCAGCCTGTATTTATACTAGTTTTGGAGAAAGACACGGAAAACTCCGAACGGTTAGGTCGTTGTGCGCGATGTGGGATCAAACTCGGCACTTCCACTCTACCAATCATGAAATGTGATTTTAAAAGGAGCTCCGCCCCTAACAGCACATCTCATCCACAAGACATCCTCAGGATATCCTATGGTTGAAGGTACATCTAAGGGACAGCCTCCGGACGTATTATGGATAAGTGTGCTGTTTGGGGGGTGGGGTGTATTATCCCTAACAGCACAGTTAGGCTTAACTTATCCACAGTACATCATAAGGACGTTTCTGGGATGCCTTGTCATCCAGAAGACATCTTGAAGATATCCTGGGGAGGTGATGTGCTGTCTGGGATACAATTCCGGTCGAAGCGAAGCTCTTTCCCAAAACGCTTGTCAATAATACATTCTGAAGATGTCTATAGGACGTATTTTCATCCATAGAACATCCTGAGAATGCCATTTGGAAACAATGTTTTGTTAGCGTTGTCTCTAAGCTGGTGGACGGGCGGTACCGGATTCAAACTCAATTGCGTTTACCGGTCTAACTGTTCGGAGTTTACCATGGTTTGCTCTGAAACTCGAGTTAATATTCTCTAAGAGTTCTTATCAAGATCCCCATGGAGGGTATCTCACTTCCTGTGTATATTGAATAAGCATTTGTAAGACCAAAAGGCGGATATATAAACTAATCGAATTCATAATAACCCTTAAACGTAGTTGGAATGCGTAAAAAATGCTTAATACAAACAGAAATACAATTCCACTGATTTCCAGTTGTAGCCTTTAATATATCTAAATCTTTTTATGCGGCCCTGTAAACTATAATGTACTCTATAAAAAGCATTCTTTTGTGCATATGAATAACACACTTCAATTTCATTAAAAGGTGTGTGAAGTAAAGTTATTAATATATGACTAATAGAAATATCTCTCATAGAGGGAATCAAGGGAATAAAGCACTTAAATTGGTTGGGGGGGGGGGGACTCTCTGAAGACGTGTTTAGGGTTGAAAGAATAGCACAACAACTTATCCCGAAAAAATGTTAGCAGTTTAGTTTATTGCTGCTTTCAAGCTGCACAGTGCCTACATACCTTTTTTGTAGGATGAAGGCTAGTCGGCTTATTTTCTATCCGACACAATTGTTGAGAGATATGTTTTTGTATGTTTCCCCCTTGGGGATGCGGGGGGGGGGGGGGGTTAAACTTCTGATCCTTTTTAACACATTCCAACAAAGTTGAAAAGTGTTTATGACTTTGGTTTGTCTGTCTGTCCGCGCTCTAATTCCCGTAAATATTTATGAAAATTCTTGAAACTGATATATAATGTTGAAGTTCACTATCAATTGTTCTTTATTGACAATGGAGTGATTATCTCAACTTTATTGAGTACATTGACACACAAAAGTATTCATTCCAAAGCATTGTGTTCTATGAGAGGTATTTTATGAACTATATTTCAATTCCTTTATTTTACACAAATTTCAATGAAATTGAAATATGTTGTTCAAGCTCCCTATCGGATGTTTGCTATAGAAAATGGGGTAAATACCAACACTGGTTTGTGTACAGGGACACCCCAAAAAATGCCAATGCATAGAATTTTAGGACAGGCATTTTTATAAATTGCATTTAAAGAACTTTCTATTGTAAAAATCATGATGAAATTGACATTGATTTTGAATATGCTAAAATAATATTTTGTTTAGAATGTGATTTTGTTATCCTTCAGATTTACAGGGATACTGCACTAAAATATTGAGATACATTATGGACTGCAATTAGAATATAAGGGCTATGTTTTCTTTAGTGTTAAGCATTTTTAACATTTTCTAATGATGTTTAAGAATGATTAGGAATTCAATTAATCTATCTGTATGCCTTTCAGAACTACTGACTGTTACTGTCTTTGATTACGTTGGCAAAGTGTATTAAAAGTTATATAATGCAACAAATACATACATTTGGAAAGTGTTAACAATAATGCATACCACATGATTTTGCGTTCTTGTTATTATTAGTAATAATCATTTAGCAAAGTGCATTCATAAAGACCAGTTAGTCGGTCAGATCATTTTATATGTATTTTCTAGGTCATTTTCACTTAAACAACTATCATGTTACTGTATCTGTTTAAAAACATATTTGCGCGTATCGTTAGATTTAAATAGTCATTTTAAATTAATATTAGAGCAAATACTGTCACACACAAGAAAACAGCACCGTCTGGAATATTTTGAAAATTCTTTTTAATTAAATTATTAAATGAAGAGTATCTAAAAATTTTGCTGAAAGTGTGTTAATACTTTGCATCGACTCCTTTTTTTGTTATTAAAATTAAAAATAATACTGTTAAATATTAAATAGTGTGATAGTAACAACTACACGAATGCGAAATGAAAAAAAAAAAAAAAAAAGTATGCCAACAGCACGCGGTGTTCCCAGGTGGTCACCCTCCCAAGTACTAACCGCGCCCGATGCTGCTTGACTTCGGGGATCGGACGAGAACCGGTACTTTCAGCATGGTATGGCCGTTGGCAAACAACTACTTCTTAAAATACTATTTGAATTTTTAAAAAGTTTTTATCCGCAGACTTCCATTGATTCTATTTCCGAGTAATTTGTATTTTGCCGCTTTCAGTAAAGCTTATTTTATCCATTTAGTTATCATTATTTTCTTTTCTGTCACATATTTATTAGTGTACAGACAGAATCATGGAATGCGGTTGGTTGGTTGTCAGGTTTAGAGTCTATTGATTGCACAAGGGTCCAAGGCCAATGTGTGGAAGGCCATTCGTTGGAGTCTTTCTCAAGGGTCCTAGCCTGTATTTATACTAGTTTTGGAGAAAGACACGGAAAACTCCGAACGGTTAGGTCGTTGTGCGCGATGTGGGATCAAACTCGGCACTTCCACTCTACCAATCAGGAAATGTGATTTTAAAAAGAGCTTCGCCCCTAACAGCACATCTCATCCACAAGACATCCTCAGGATATCCTATGGTTGAAGGTACATCTAAGGGACAGCCTCCGGACGTATTATGGATAAGTGTGCTGTTTGGGGGGTGGGGTGTATTATACAATTCCGGTCGAAGCGAAGCTCTTTCCCAAAACGCTTGTCCATAATACATTCTGAAGATGTCTATAGGACGTATTTTCATCCATAGGACATCCTGAGAATGCCATTTGGAGACAATGTTTTGTTAGCGTTGTCTCTAAGCTGGTGGACGGGCGGTACCGGATTCAAACTCAATTGCGTTTACCGGTCTAACTGTTCGGAGTTTACCATGGTTTGCTCCGAAACTCGAGTTAATATTCTCTAAGAGTTCTTATCAAGATCCCCATGGAGGGTATCTCACTTCCTGTGTATATTGAATAAGCATTTGTAAGACCAAAAGGCGGATATATAAACTAATCGAATTCATAATAACCCTTAAACGTAGTTGGAATGCGTAAAAAATGCTTAATACAAACAGAAATACAATTCCACTGATTTCCAGTTGTAGCCTTTAATATATCTAAATCTTTTTATGCGGCCCTGTAAACTATAATGTACTCTATAAAAAGCATTCTTTTGTGCATATGAATAACACACTTCAATTTCATTAAAAGGTGTGTGAAGTAAAGTTATTAATATATGACTAATAGAAATATCTCTCATAGAGGGAATCAAGGGAATCAAGCACTTAAATTGGTTGGGGGGACTCTCTGAAGACGTGTTTAGGGTTGAAAGAATAGCACAACAACTCATCCCGAAAAAATGTTAGCAGTTTAGTTTATTGCTGCTTTCAAGCTGCACAGTGCCTACATACCTTTGTTGTAGGATGAAGGCTCGTCGGCTTATTTTCTATCCGATACAATTGTTGAGAGATATGTTTTTGTATGTTTCCCCCTTGGGGATGGGGGGGGGGGGTTAAACTTCTGATCCTTTTTAACACATTCCAACAAAGTTGAAAAGTGTTTATGACTTTGGTTTCTCTGTCTGTCCACGCTCTAATTCCCGTAAATATTTATGAAAATTCTTGAAACTGATATATAATATTCAAGTTCACTATCAATTGTTCTTTATTGACAATGGAGTGATTATCTCAACTTTATTGAGTACATTGACACACAAAAGTATTCATTCCAAAGCATTGTGTTCTATGAGAGGTATTTTATGAACTATATTTCAATTCCTTTATTTTACACAAATTTCAATGAAATTGAAATATGTTGTTCAAGCTCCCTATCGGATGTTTGCTATAGAAAATGGGGTAAATACCAACACTGGTTTGTGAACAGGGACACCCCAAAAAATGCCAATGCATAGAATTTTAGGACAGGCATTTTTATAAATTGCATTTAAAGAACTTTCTATTGTAAAAATCATGATGAAACTGACATTGATTTTAAATATGCTAAAATAATATTTTGTTTAGAATGTGATTTTGTTATCCTTCAGATTTACAGGGATACTGCACTAAAATATTCAGATACCTTATGGACTGCAATTAGAATATAAGGGCTATGTTTTCTTTAGTGTTAAGCATTTTTAACATTTTCTAATGATGTTTAAGAATGATTAGGAATTCAATTAATCTATCTGTATGCCTTTCAGAACTACTGTCTGTTACTGTCTTTGATTACGTTGGCAAAGTGTATTAAAAGTTATATAATGCAACAAATACATACATTTGGAAAGTGTTAACAATAATGCATACCACATGATTTTGCGTTCTTGTTATTATTAGTAATAATCATTTAGCAAACTGCATTTATAAAGACCAGTTAGTCGGTCAGATCATTTTATATGTATTTTTTCTAGGTCATTTTCACTTAAACAACTATCATGTTACTGTATCTGTTTAAAAACATATTTGCGCGTATCGTTAGATTTAAATAGTCATTTTAAATTAATAACACAAGAAAACAGCACCGTCTGGAATATTTTGAAAATTCTTTTTAATATTAGACTTACTGAATGCAAGCGATTCAAAGCTTTTACCAATAAAATATAAGAGTTAAATATGTCAAAAATCATTACGCGTGTGTGTAAAAAAGTTAATTAAAATGAAATTTTAATTTATTTTTCAATTTCGTAACTATGAATCTATTCTTGTTTCAGTGCTTGTTTGGTAGCTCCATCTAGTAGTGATATTTTGAAATCAACTCGAATATGTGTTGGTTGGTTGTAGGATTTAAGGCCGATTGACTCCTGATGTGTCCTAGGCCTAGAGGGGGAATGCCCTCCGTGGGGGTCTTTCTAAGGGGTCGTAGCCCGTATTTACGCAAGTTTCGGAGGAAACCACCGAATATGTGTTGGAGTTACAATATTTACAATTTCTTCTTTATAATCACAAACTGTGTAACCCTCGAAAAACATTACGCATGTTTCTGAGTGCAAATTAAAGAAAAACATAATAATGTACATTATTGAAATTCTGTCAATGAAAATTTAAATAAATTATTAAATGAAGAGTATCTAAAAATTTTGCTGAAAGTGTGTTAATACTTTGCATCGACTCCTTTTTTTGTTATTAAAATTAAAAAATAATGGTGTTAAATATTAAATAGTAGTGATAGTAACAACTACTCGAATGCGAAATGAAAAAAAAAAAAAAAGTATGCCAACAGCACGCGGTGTTCCAAGGTGGTCACCCTCCCAAGTACTAACCGCACCCGATGCTGCTTGACTTCGGGGATCGGACGAGAACCGGTACTTTCAGCATGGTATGGCCGTTGGCAAACTACTAGTTCTTAAAATACTATTTCAATTTTTAAAAAATTTTTTATCCGCAGACTTCCATTGATTCTATTTCCGAGTAATTTTTATTTTGCCGCTTTCAGTAAAGCTTATTTTATCCATTTAGTTATCATTATTTTCTTTTCTGTCACATATTTATTAGTGTACTGACAGAATCATGGAATGCGGTTGGTTGGTTGTCAGGTTTAGAGTCTATTGATTGCACAAGGGTCCAAGGCCAATGTGTGGAAGGCCATTCGTTGGAGTATTTCTCAAGGGTCCTAGCCTGTATTTATACTAGTTTTGGAGAAAGACACGGAAAACTCCGAACGGTTAGGTCGTTGTGCGCGATGTGGGATCAAACTCGCCACTTCCACTCTACCAATCATGAAATGTGATTTTAAAAAGAGCTCCGCCCCTAACAGCACATCTCATCCACAAGACATCCTCAGGATATCCTATGGTTGAAGGTACATCTAAGGGACAGCCTCCGGACGTATTATGGATAAGTGTGCTGTTTGGGGGTGGGGTGTATTATACAATTCCGGTCGAAGCGAAGCTCTTTCCCGAAACGCTTGTCCATAATACATTCTGAAGATGTCTATAGGACGTATTTTCATCCATAGGACATCCTGAGAATGCCATTTGGAGACAATGTTTTGTTAGCGTTGTCTCTAAGCTGGTGGACGGCGGTACCGGATTCAAACTCAATTGCGTTTACCGGTCTAACTGTTCGGAGTTTACCAAGGTTTGCTCCGAAACTCGAGTTAATATTCTCTAAGAGTTCTTATCAAGATCCCCATGGAGGGTATCTCACTTCCTGTGTATATTGAATAAGCATTTGTAAGACCAAAAGGCGGATATATAAACTAATCGAATTCATAATAACCCTTAAACGTAGTTGGAATGCGTAAAAAATGCTTAATACAAACAGAAATACAATTCCACTGATTTCCAGTTGTAGCCTTTAATATATCTAAATCTTTTTATGCGGCCCTGTAAACTATAATGTACTCTATAAAAAGCATTCTTTTGTGCATATGAATAACACACTTCAATTTCATTAAAAGGTGTGAGAAGTAAAGTTATTAATATATGACTAATAGAAATATCTCTCATAGAGGGAATCAAGGGAATCAAGCACTTAAATTGGTTGGGGGGACTTTCTGAAGACGTGTTTAGGGTTGAAAGAATAGCACAACAACTCATCCCGAAAAAATGTTAGCAGATTAGTTTATTGCTGCTTTCAAGCTGCACAGTGCCTACATACCTTTGTTGTAGGATGAAGGCTCGTCGGCTTATTTTCTATCCGACACAATTGTTGAGAGATATGTTTTTGTATGTTTCCCCCTTGGGGATGGGGGGGGGTTAAACTTCTGATCCTTTTTTAACACATTCCAACAAAGTTGAAAAGTGTTTATGACTTTGGTTTGTCTGTCTGTCCACGCTCTAATTCCCGTAAATATTTATGAAAATTCTTGAAACTGATATATAATATTCAAGTTCACTATCAATTGTTCCTTATTGACAATGGAGTGATTATCTCAACTTTATTGAGTACATTGACACACAAAAGTATTCATTCCAAAGCATTGTGTTCTATGAGAGGTATTTTTATGGACTATATTTCAATTCCTTTATTTTACACAAATTTCAATGAAATTGAATTATGTTGTTCAAGCTCCCTATCGGATGTTGGATGTTTGCTATAGAAAATGGGGTAAATACCAACACTGGTTTGTGTACAGGGACACCCCCAAAAAATGCCAATGCATAGAATTTTAGGACAGGCATTTTTATAAATTGCATTTAAAGAACTTTCTATTGTAAAAATCATGATGAAACTGACATTGATTTTAAATATGCTAAAATAATATTTTGTTTAGAATGTGATTTTGTTATCCTTCAGATTTACAGGGATACTGCACTAAAATATTCAGATACATTATGGACTGCAATTAGAATATAAGGGCTATGTTTTCTTTAGAGTTAAGCATTTTTAACATTTTCTAATGATGTTTAAGAATGATTAGGAATTCAATTAATCTATCTGTATGCCTTTCAGAAATACTGTCTGTTACTGTCTTTGATTACGTTGGCAAAGTGTATTAAAAGTTATATAATGCAACAAATACATACATTTGGAAAGTGTTAACAATAATGCATACCACATGATTTTGCGTTCTTGTTATTATTAGTAATAATCATTTAGCAAACTGCATTCATAAAAACCAGTTAGTCGGTCAGATCATTTTATATGTATTTTCTAGGTCATTTTCACTTAAACAACTATCATGTTACTGTATCTGTTTAAAAACATATTTGCGCGTATCGTTAGATTTAAATAGTCATTTTAAATTAATATTAGAGCAAATACTGTCACACACAAGAAAACAGCACCGTCTGGAATATTTTGAAAATTCTTTTTAATATTAGACTTACTGAATGCAAGCGATTCAAAGCTTTTACCAATAAAATATAAGAGTTAAATATGTCAAAAATCATTACGCGTGTGTGTAAAAAAGTTAATAAAAATGAAATTTTAATTTATTTTTCAATTTCGTAACTATGAATCTATTCTTGTTTCAGTGCTTGTTTGGTAGCTCCATCTAGTAGTGATATTTTGAAATCAACTCGAATATGTGTTGGAGTTACAATATTTACAATTTCTTCTTTTATAATCACAAACTGTGTACCCCTCGAAAAACATTACGCATGTTTCTGAGTGCAAATTAAAGAAAAACATAATAATGTGCATTATTGAAATTCTGTCAATGAAAATTTAAATAAATTATTAAATGAAGTGTATCTAAAAATTTTGCTGAAAGTGTGTTAATACTTTGCATCGACTCCTTTTTTTGTTATTAAAATTAAAAAATAATGGTGTTAAATATTAACTAGTAGTGATAGTAACAACTACTCGAATGCGAAATGAAAAAAAAAAAAAGTATGCCAACAGCACGCGGTGTTCCCAGGTGGTCACCCTCCCAAGTACTAACCGCGCCCGATGCTGCTTGACTTCGGGGATCGGACGAGAACCTGTACTTTCAGCATGGTATGGCCGTTGGCAAACTACTAGTTCTTAAAATACTATTTCAATTTTTAAAAAGTTTTTATCCGCAGACTTCCATTGATTCTATTTCCGAGTAATTTGTATTTTGCCGCTTTCAGTAAAGCTTATTTTATCCATTTAGTTATCATTATTTTCTTTTCTGTCACATATTTATTAGTGTACAGACAGAATCATGGAATGCGGTTGGTTGGTTGTCAGGTTTAGTCTATTGATTGCACAAGGGTCCAGGGCCAATGGGTGGAAGGCCATTCGTTGGAGTCTTTCTCAAGGGTCCTAGCCTGTATTTATACTAGTTTTGGAGAAAAACACGGAAAACTCCGAACGGTTAGGTCGTTGTGCGCGATGTGGGATCAAACTCGCCACTTCCACTCTACCAATCATGAAATGTGATTTTAAAAAGAGCTCCGCCCCTAACAGCACATCTCATCCACAAGACATCCTCAGGATATCCTATGGTTGAAGGTACATCTAAGGGACAGCCTCCGGACGTATTATGGATAAGTGTGCTGTTTGGGGGTGGGGTGTATTATACAATTCCGGTCGAAGCGAAGCTCTTTCCCAAAACGCTTGTCCATAATACATTCTGAAGATGTCTATAGGACGTATTTTCATCCATAGGACATCCTGAGAATGCCATTTGGAGACAATGTTTTGTTAGCGTTGTCTCTAAGCTGGTGGACGGGCGGTACCGGATTCAAACTCAATTGCGTTTACCGGTCTAACTGTTCGTAGTTTACCATGGTTTGCTCCGAAACTCGAGTTAATGTTCTCTAAGAGTTCTTATCAAGATCCCCATGGAGGGTATCTCACTTCCTGTGTATATTGAATAAGCATTTGTAAGACCAAAAGGCGGATATATAAACTAATCGAATTCATAATAACCCTTAAACGTAGTTGGAATGCGTAAAAAATGCTTAATACAAACAAAAATACAATTCCACTGATTTCCAGTTGTAGCCTTTAATATATCTAAATCTTTTTATGCGGCCCTGTAAACTATAATGTACTCTATAAAAAGCATTCTTTTGTGCATATGAATAACACACTTCAATTTCATTAAAAGGTGTGTGAAGTAAAGTTATTAATATATGACTAATAGAAATATCTCTCATAGAGGGAATCAAGGGAATCAAGCACTTAAATTGGTTGGGGGGACTCTCTGAAGACGTGTTTAGGGTTGAAAGAATAGCACAACAACTCATCCCGAAAAAATGTTAGCAGTTTAGTTTATTGCTGCTTTCAAGCTGCACAGTGCCTACATACCTTTGTTGTAGGATGAAGGCTCGTCGGCTTATTTTCTATCCGACACAATTGTTGAGAGATATGTTTTTGTATGTTTCCCCCTTGGGGATGGGGGGGGGGTTAAACTTCTGATCCTTTTTAACACATTCCAACAAAGTTGAAAAGTGTTTATGACTTTGGTTTGTCTGTCTGTCCACGCTCTAATTCCCGTAAATATTTATGAAAATTCTTGAAACTGATATATAATATTCAAGTTCACTATCAATTGTTCCTTATTGACAATGGAGTGATTATCTCAACTTTATTGAGTTCATTGACACACAAAAGTATTCATTCCAAAGCATTGTGTTCTATGAGAGGTATTTTTATGAACCATATTTCAATTCCTTTATTTTACACAAATTTCAATGAAATTGAAATATGTTGTTCAAGCTCCCTATCGGATGTTTGCTATAGAAAATGGG
This sequence comes from Salticus scenicus, assembly GCA_963930645.1. Lineage (NCBI taxonomy): Eukaryota > Metazoa > Arthropoda > Arachnida > Araneae > Salticidae > Salticus > Salticus scenicus. Next base: position 24,492 of record CAWVNO010002708.1, read on the forward strand.
GTAAATACCAACACTGGTTTGTGTACAGGGACACCCCAAAAAATGCCAATGCATAGAATTTTAGGACAGGCATTTTTATAAATTGCATTTAAAGAACTTTCTATTGTAAAAATCATGATGAAACTGACATTGATTTTGAATATGCTAAAATAATATTTTGTTTAGAATGTGATTTTGTTATCCTTCAGATTTACAGGGATACTGCACTAAAATATTCAGATACATTATGGACTGCAATTAGAATATAAGGGCTATGTTTTCTTTAGTGTTAAGCATTTTTAACATTTTCTAATGATGTTTAAGAATGATTAGGAATTCAATTAATCTATCTGTATGCCTTTCAGAACTACTGTCTGTTACTGTCTTTGATTACGTTGGCAAAGTGTATTAAAAGTTATATAATGCAACAAATACATACATTTGGAAAGTGTTAACAATAATGCATACCACATGATTTTGCGTTCTTGTTATTATTAGTAATAATCATTTAGCAAACTGCATTCATAAAGACCAGTTAGTCGGTCAGATCATTTTATATGTATTTTCTAGGTCATTTTCACTTAAACAACTATCATGTTACTGTATCTGTTTAAAAACATATTTGCGCGTATCGTTAGATTTAAATAGTCATCTTAAATTAATATTAGAGCAAATACTGTCACACTCAAGAAAACAGCACCGTCTGGAATATTTTGAAAATTCTTTTTAATATTAAACTTACTGAATGCAAGCGATTCAAAGCTTTTACCAATAAAATATGAGAGTTAAATATGTCAAAAATCATTACGCGTGTGTGTAAAAAAGTTAATTAAAATGAAATTTTAATTTATTTTTCAATTTCGTAACTATGAATCTATTCTTGTTTCAGTGCTTGTTTGGTAGCTCCATCTAGTAGTCATATTTTGAAATCAACTCGAATATGTGTTGGAGTTACAATATTTACAATTTCTTCTTTTATAATCACAAACTGTGTATCCCTCGAAAAACATTACGCATGTTTCTGAGTCCAAATTAAAGAAAAACATAATAATGTACATTATTGAAATTCTGTCAATGGAAATTTAAATAAATTATTAAATGAAGAGTATCTAAAAATTTTGCTGAAAGTGTGTTAATACTTTGCATCGACTCTTTTTTTTGTTATTAAAATTAAAAAATAATGGTGTTAAATATTAAATAGTGTGACAGTAACAACTACTCGAATGCGAAATGAAAAAAAAAAAAAAGCATGCCAACAGCACGCGGTGTTTCCAGGTGGTCACCCTCCCAAGTACTAACCGCGCCCGATGGTGCTTGACTTCGGGGATCGGACGAGAACCGGTACTTTCAGCATGGTATGGCCGTTGGCAAACAACTACTTCTTAAAATACTATTTCAATTTTTAAAAAGTTTTTATCCGCAGACTTCCATTGATTCTATTTCCGAGTAATTTGTATTTTGCCGCTTTCAGTAAAGCTTATTTTATCCATTTAGTTATCATTATTTTCTTTTCTGTCACATATTTATTAGTGTACAGACAGAATCATGGAATGCGGTTGGTTGGTTGTCAGGTTTAGAGTCTATTGATTGCACAAGGGTCCAAGGCCAATGTGTGGAAGGCCATTCGTTGGAGTCTTTCTCAAGGGTCCTAGCCTGTATTTATACTAGTTTTGGAGAAAGACACGGAAAACTCCGAACGGTTAGGTCGTTGTGCGCGATGTGGGATCAAACTAGGCACTTCCACTCTACCAATCATGAAATGTGATTTTAAAAAGAGCTCCGCCCCTAACAGCACATCTCATCCACAAGACATCCTCAGGTTATCCTATGGTTGAAGGTACATCTAAGGGACAGCCTCCGGACGCATTATGGATAAGTGTGCTGTTTGGGGGGTGGGGTGTATTATCCCTAACAGCACAGTTAGGCTTAACTTATCCACAGTACATCTTAAGGACGTTTCTGGGATGCCTTGTCATCCAGAAGACATCTTGAAGATATCCTGGGGAGGTAATGTGCTGTCTGGGATACAATTCCGGTCGAAGCGAAGCTCTTTCCCAAAACGCTTGTCCATAATACATTCTGAAGATGTCTATAGGACGTATTTTCATCCATAGGACATCCTGAGAATGCCATTTGGAGACAATGTTTTGTTAGCGTTGTCTCTAAGCTGGTGGACGGGCGGTACCGTATTCAAACTCAATTGCGTTTACCGGTCTAACTGTTCGGAGTTTACCATGGTTTGCTCCGAAACTCGAGTTAATGTTCTCTAAGAGTTCTTATCAAGATCCCCATGGAGGGTATCTCACTTCCTGTGTATATTGAATAAGCATTTGTAAGACCAAAAGGCGGATATATAAACTAATCGAATTCATAATAACCCTTAAACGTAGTTGGAATGCGTAAAAAATGCTTAATACAAACAAAAATACAATTCCACTGATTTCCAGTTGTAGCCTTTAATATATCTAAATCTTTTTATGCGGCCCTGTAAACTATAATGTACTCTATAAAAAGCATTCTTTTGTGCATATGAATAACACACTTCAATTTCATTAAAAGGTGTGTGAAGTAAAGTTATTAATATATGACTAATAGAAATATCTCTCATAGAGGGAATCAAGGGAATCAAGCACTTAAATTGGTTGGGGGGACTCTCTGAAGACGTGTTTAGGGTTGAAAGAATAGCACAACAACTCATCCCGAAAAAATGTTAGCAGTTTAGTTTATTGCTGCTTTCAAGCTGCACAGTGCCTACATACCTTTTTTGTAGGATGAAGGCTCGTCGGCTTATTTTCTATCTGACACAATTGTTGAGAGATATGTTTTTGTATGTTTCCCCCTTGGGGATGGGGGGGGGGTTTAAACTTCTGATCCTTTTTAACACATTCCAACAAAGTTGAGAAGTATTTATGACTTTGGTTTGTCTGTCTGTCCGCGCTCTAATTCCCGTAAATATTTATGAAAATTCTTGAAACTGATATATAATATTCAAGTTCACTATCAATTGTTCCTTATTGACAATGGAGTGATTATCTCAACTTTATTGAGTACATTGACACACAAAAGTATTCATTCCAAAGCATTGTGTTCTATGAGAGGTATTTTTATGAACTATATTTCAATTCCTTTATTTTACACAAATTTCAATGAAATTGAAATATGTTGTTCAAGCTCCCTATCGGATGTTTGCTATAGAAAATGGGGTAAATACCAACACTGGTTTGTGTACAGGGACACCCCAAAAAATGCCAATGCATAGAATTTTAGGACAGGCATTTTTATAAATTGCATTTAAAGAACTTTCTATTGTAAAAATCATGATGAAACTGACATTGATTTTGAATATGCTAAAATAATATTTTGTTTAGAATGTGATTTTGTTATCCTTCAGATTTACAGGGATACTGCACTAAAATATTCAGATACATTATGGACTGCAATTAGAATATAAGGGCTATGTTTTCTTTAGTGTTAAGCATTTTTAACATTTTCTAATGATGTTTAAGAATGATTAGGAATTCAATTAATCTATCTGTATGCCTTTCAGAACTACTGTCTGTTACTGTCTTTGATTACGTTGGCAAAGTGTATTAAAAGTTATATAATGCAACAAATACATACATTTGGAAAGTGTTAACAATAATGCATACCACATGATTTTGCGTTCTTGTTATTATTAGTAATAATCATTTAGCAAACTGCATTCATAAAGACCAGTTAGTCGGTCAGATCATTTTATATGTATTTTCTAGGTCATTTTCACTTAAACAACTAACTATCATGTTACTGTATCTGTTTAAAAACATATTTGCGCGTATCGTTAGATTTAAATAGTCATTTTAAATTAATATTAGAGCAAATACTGTCACACACAAGAAAACAGCACCGTCTGGAATATTTTGAAAATTCTTTTTAATATTAAACTTACTGAATGCAAGCGATTCAAAGCTTTTACCAATAAAATATGAGAGTTAAATATGTCAAAAATCATTACGCGTGTGTGTAAAAAAGTTAATTAAAATGAAATTTTAATTTATTTTTCAATTTCGTAACTATGATTCGCATGCGTTCGGTTAATCTTCATTCTCTATTCCTTGCTTCTTTTTTGCTGGTTTTTTCACCGAATTAAGTTTTTCGGTAACTTTTAGTTGTTCTTTTCCCCTGGTAGTGTTTTTATTTTCTCCCAGTTCTGTTATTTTATAGTTTGTTTATTTCTGTCAAACGTACACTTTACTCTTATTTTGTCTATGGCAGGAAGGCGGTTACCGATAGGTTCGCCTTGCTCGCCGCATTTCCTTACTAATGAACATAAGCTATCTGAGTCTTTAAATATTGCCATCAACGATGGCTCTGACAATATTTCTCTCATAATCTCGGCCAAGAACGGCGCTTTACCGCAAACACACCCAAAAAATCTGAAAGAAGTATTATCAAAAACCGTCACCATTTGCAATGAGATAGACAGTTTAAGACTCACCCGGCACGATAAACTCTTTATTACTACTAAATCTGTTCAGGTAGCTCAACAAATATTAAGTATAGATTCATTGCTTGGTATACCAGTTGACACTTTCATCCAGAGGGAAACAATATCTACAAGATTTCTACTTCACAACATTGACACTTCCGTATCTTGTGCTGACATAGCGGAAGAGCTGAGTTATTAAGGCCTACATATTTTGGAGGCTAGAAGATTTATTCGTAAAGCTCTGGGCACGGACCATTCTACTTTGACTGTACTTGTAACTATTTTAGGCACGACTTTACCAGAAAATGTAAAACTTTGGTATCAAAATTACCGGATCTCATTATTTTATGATAAACCACGCCCATGTAGTAATTGCCACAGGTTTAATCACATGCGTCGATCGTGCCGCAACAATAAGATATGCATACAGTGTGCAGAATCGCACACAGAACCTTGCACTTATCCCACACCTAAATGCATTAACTGCGAAGGCAATCACGCTGCTAATGACAAAAACTGTTCAGTCTACCAACGTGAGCTCCGTATCCAAAAGTACCATGCCACCCACCATCTCACGATTGCTGATGACAGACGAAGTTTTGCAGAAAATGAAACTACCTCAACGAAATCATATGCCACTGCCGCTATCTTTTCCTCCCCACCTGTGGTTACTAAAACTGATTTGGAAGAGGCCATGCAGAACCTCTCTACCCACTTTTCCTCCCTCATGCAAACTATGTTTTTCGAACTACAAAAATCTCTCCAAAGTTTTGTTGAGATTGCCATACAGCCGCTTTTGGGTATCATCCAAGACTTACAAACCAAACGAACTTCAAAACTTCCTACTGGTCTCTCAGATGCCGTCGCACAACGGCTCAAAAAGGCACGTACTGACCCTACCATCACCAACTCGGGTTCTCTCAATATGAATACTTCATCACCAGTTACTTTAGAGTCGCCTGCCTCCAGTCCTCCTCCTGAACCGCCGCATGTTGTCTAGCTCCCGTGCCGTCGCTCTCATATTTTCTGATCTCTGGCTGTTTTGGGGGGTAAGTCCTGTTTGTTTTCTGCTGTTCTTTTTATTTTTTGTCATGTCTTCTGAGTTATTTTTGCTCCAGTGGAACTGTAGAAGTCTCCGTGCTAACGGCCATTGGCTCCTAAATTCCATTCTCCCTTCACACCCGTATTTTTTGTCTTCAAGAAACTTTTTTCCCCCACCGATATTGTCTCCCTGCCTAGTATGATTATTTACAGAGTAGATAGGTTATCTGCTCGGGGCGGTGGTCTGTTGACTGCTGTCCATTCTTCTCTTCCATCCACTAGTTTTACACTCCCTACTTGCCCTCTTCAGGATTTTGAAGCCCTCGGCATTAAGGTCTTTTTTTTTTATCATTTTTTGACTCTAATTATTAACATTTACTCCCCCTCCGGTGCGCCCTCCCTGAGGAGTGGCTCTCTGAGATTGTTTCCACCAGTGACTCCCCCCTCCTTATTCTTGGAGATTTCAACATTAATGCCGTTGTCCGATCTCCCCTTATTCCCGCTAGAACTCGCCAATTATTAAACTAGGTCGCCTCACAAGACTTACATGTATCCTATATTTAACATCTCCTACTCGTTCTAGCCCTTGCAGCCCCTCCCTTTTGGACCTTACTATGGTGTCCCCTCCGCTTTATGACAAATTTATGTTTTATGTCCATCCTGATCCATATGACTCTGACCATCATCCAATTCTTTTATTCAGGCACTATAACTCTCCTCCCTCTGCTAGTACTAAAAAGTGCTACAATTGGTCCGAGGCTAGCGCTGCCCTTAACCGTCGAGATAACCTTCCGAATCTCTACTACGAAGACTTCGAGAGTTCTTGTATGCAAGCTCTTTCGGACACTTATTCTACCTTTCCTAAGTCGCATAACTCGTCCCTGGTGGGACAGCACTTGCTGCCATCTGCTACTGCTTGCTCGGAAGCTAAAACACCTTCGCCTTGCTCGCTCCCTTTTCTCCAGAGTTTAATGGCTCCGATATAAGCATTACGCTGCAAAGCTCTGCCGCTACATCAAGTACTCTTCACGATGCTTGTGGGACAATCTTTGTCGGGAGAATCTTCAAAATTCTAAAACGCATTGCCAATCGGGAGCTCCCTGTGGAAGACAATATCATCCTCAATCCATTCCCTCTCACTTCTGTCACTCTCCAAGCCCAGGCTTTTCTCCAACACTTCACGAAAGATTGCACAGAACCTCCCATTCCGTACGATCTTAGTGATGGTGATCCTATTCCCGATGTTCCCCTTCAGCATGGTGGAACTCATCCATGCTCTCAAGCATTCTCGCCCAACAACTCCTGGAGCAGACGGCATCTCTCTTCTCCTGTTAAGTAAGCTTTCTCACCAGCATCTAGATTCCCTGAGGAGTACATATAATGACTCATTTAACACGGGTGTCCTTCCTCCTTCTTGGAAATTGGCTACTATTCTCCCCATCCGGAAACCTGGTAAACCCTCTTCTGATCTTGCGTCTTACCGCACCATTACTCTCACTTCGGTGGGGTGCAAAGTTCTTGAGCGGATGATCCTTCGCAGGCTCTTAGCTTGGGCTGGCCAACGGAACCTCTTCCATAGAGATCACTACGGATTCATTCCTTCCCGGGACTGCACTGTAGCCCTCAGCACCTTTTTCCTAGATGTCTCTACTGCCCGTGCTAATCGCCACTTCGTGTCTGCTGTCTGCCTAGATATCAAGGCAGCTTATGATTCCGTTCAGCCCGATATTTTAATTTATAAACTCGCCTCTCACGGTATCCGTGGTAAAATTGGTCTTTGGATTGCTTCCTTTGTTAAGCATCGTGTTATCCAGGTACGCTGGAAGGCTGCTCTTTCTCAGGTCGGTCCCTGCAATCAAGGTGTTCCCCAGGGCAGCGTCTTATCCCCATTCTTGTTTATCATTTACATACTGGATGTTGTCGAAACTCTTGAGGAGGGCGTACATATAATTGTCTCTGCTGATGATATTCTGGTGTATGCTACTGGCCCGGATGAAGACCGTGCTCGTCAAAAACTTCACAACACGTTGTGCCGCACCCATACCTGGTGTTCGGCAAAGAAACTCTTAATCGGCCCTTTTAAATGCTCCGCAATTAATTTCTCCCGTTCCAGATATTCCGGCCCTTCTATCATCCTTATGGGTTTCAATATTCCATGGAGCTCCCATGTCAAAATCCTCGGCATCTGGTTCTCCCGCTCTCTACCTTTTGCTCACCATTTCTCCACCTTGAAAGTGAAGGCTTTCCGGAAAATCAATTATATCAAAGCTGTTGCTACTCGTTCTCGGAGTTTAAATAGCAATCATGCGCTGAAAATCATTAACTCTCTGATTCATAGTAGTCTAGAATATGGTGCTCCCCTTTTTATGACGTCCCTCCCTCTTCTCTCAATACTCTTAGATTTGCTATAACGCTGCTATTAGGGTTGCTACTGGCCTTCCCCGCTGGACCCCTATCCCTGTTCTCCGCCGTGAGGCTGGTGTCACTAGCATGACTCTTCGGCTCTCCCTCCTCACTAAGCAGTTTCTCCTTCGGCTTCTGGCCTTCCCTCCAGGCCTTCGTCTATGCGACTTAGGGCCGAATTCTGGTCAAACGCCACAACTTTACGATAACCAGCTCACAAAGTGGGAGGGATTGCGAGAGAAAAGGGGAAAGCACTGATGTTAGTGATTCAAGTCAAACGGAGCTGATTTCCGCAACTGCTGACGTCAGGAAAGAAAGAAAGGGAAGATTCGAAGAAAATATTCGAATTTCATTCAGATATTGTTCGTTTTTAACCAATGAGAATCCGTATACAGTTTTAAAGGGACAATCATATGGATTGCTTCTATTTGTTTTTATCGTAACTTATTTTGGTTTTCATTCATTAACGATGTGTACATCAAATAAGCATGATAGCCTTAACTAATTCCCCAAAAAATTATAATAGGAAGAACAATTAAATAATAATAATAGCAATAGGTTTTATTATTTTCTTTATAAAAAAAGGGGGAAAAATAGAAAAAGAATAATCATTAAATAAACACACACACACTGATTTCTATAAACTTTCATTTTATTACTTTACGTAAAAAAAAGGGGGGGGGGATATAAAAAAGCATAATTAACATTAAATAACCATTTTTATGTAAGATTTCTATAATTTTATGGCATAATATGATGATATGGTATATTTATAACATAAGTTAATACTATAAACTTATATTTTCAGATGAAATGTTGTTATTTTATTTCAATTTTGTAAATTAAAAATAGACCCCCCCCCCAATCTTTTCCAAATTACATAAATATCTAATGCTTAGTTTTTAATTAAAACGAAATTTGGAGATTCAGTTCAGAAATTTATTTTCAATAAAATAAAATCATATTCACCAAATTGTAAAATGATTTATAATTTTTCAATTTGTGAGTATGTCCTTTTATTATGTTCTACGACCAAAAAAAAAAAAAATAAATAAATAAAAAGGAAAAAATTAAATAAATAAATAAAATAAACAAATTTGTAAGCATAAAAATAGTATTTATAAAATTTGTGTACTTTTCATTTTATTAAGTATTATTTGTAGTAAAAGCATTAATATTTAATATGTTCTTGTGTTGATTTTTTTTTTTTTTTTTTAATTAAATGAATATTTTTTGCAGGGCATTAATCTGAAAAAAAAAAAAAAGAGTTTGAATATAAAGTATTATCAAAGCTGTATTTGTAAAATGTTTTCAGTATTTATTATGTTTTATTATGTTTACAGTTTGCAAAGTAATTTTCAAGATAAGACAAATTTTATGAACATCAATTCATTATTTTAAAAATTCTGATTTATTTTATCATTACGCCAAAACTTTATGGGTAATTCATATTCTGATATTATTAATAAAAACCAATAAGAGAAAGATTTTTTAATTCTTTTTTTCTATATTATTTTTAACTGTTACCAAGACATTAAAAAAAAAAAAAAAAAAAAAAAATCGTTAGATTGGGATTGATTTATAAAAGTATATTAATAATTTATTATTTTATAAAGTTAATTATAGTTTTTCGAATGCAGGCATTTAAAGCTTTTAAAAATATAAATATATAAATACGAAAACTTAAAAAAAAAAAAAAAAAAAGGAAGAAAAAAGAAAGAAAGAAAGAAAAAAATGTTTGCTACCTTAGAATAAAATAAAATAAAAAAAGAAATAAAAATAAATAATAATAATATATTAATTTAAATCAATTCTTAGTATGAAGTAAAATTGTTCACGCACAAAGAAGAAAATGAATAAGACATAAAAAGTTTTATAACTAAGTTTCAAGAAAAATCAAAATAGATCTGATTAAATTTCTTAGCTTAACTTATGCTTGAAATATTCATCTATATCGAGATGATTATATAAATATTCAGTGAACTGTCGAGGGAACAAAACTAAATTAACACGAAATTAATTAATTAAATAAATAAAAGATAATTTTAATAATAGGTGTAGATTTGAAGCAAACAGCTATTTCTTTAGTTAGCAATAAGAGACATTACTGTGAAATACATGAATATAATACTTTGAAATTTGTCTTATCATGAAAAATATGTTATGCAAACACTAATAACAATAAAACATACGATACAAAAAATACTGAAAATATTTCACATACCTGTATTTTAACTACGTTTCATGAACTATCTTTTCAAATGAAAGAAGTTATTTCTCGCTTTACGTGTATCCTTTTTTCTTTCTTTTTTAATCAGAAGAAATATATATTTTAATAATAGTATTAATAATCTTCAATCAATACTACTTATAGAAATCTCTTAGAGTACACAATTTACCAAGCGCTTTGCACGTTTGTAATGGCCGCCATTTCTCTTACTACAAGAGTGTTACGATAGCTTTCTTCTGGCCGCAAATTGAACCACGTGACAATCGCATCTGCGAGAGGAGAATTTTGCGATTGTTTGACCTGACTAGGAAAATTCGTTTTCGTCCGCGACTTTGCGGTAAAAACGCAGGTGCGAGCCGTAAGTGTTTGGCTGGAATCTGGGCCTTAATCAGGTCCCAAATACTTTGCCCCTCTGTGAACTGGAAGTGGGGAATTCCGCTTCAAGAAATCTACTGCTCTTTAAATTGCTCTCTTCTGCAGGTCCTCCGTTTCGTCTGGCCCCCGTCGCGAATTTGGAAAATGCCTACTCCTCAGAACCTTGGCGAAAAAACATAATCGGGCTTTGGCGAGCGCGAGTCATGATGATAGACGGTAGGGTTGCTCGCATGTCTGATGACAAGCGGACGTCAGATTTTGTATTAGCAATAACAATAGAAATTTTTTCAATAATTTTAAATACATTTTAGGTGCTTTTGTCTCCTGAATTAGATATTTTGAAGTACGATTTAAAACATTCATTTTGTAATTGAATAGATATTTTTATTTTCTAAAAAAGTTTATAAACGTTCATAGCTAATTGGAAACATCCTACATGTAAACAAATTGTCGTGTTTATTATGTCGATATAAACTTGAAAAGAGATTGACGTATATTTATTTTATATTTTGCCTATGTATGAGTTATTATTTCACATATGCATTTAAGTGAATTAGTAATTAATAATGCTGGAATCCAAATGTTTATTTTGTGTGTGTGTGAAGAACTTATTGCAAGGTATGTTCACAACATTCAATGGTTTTATAATTATTAGTTTAATGTCTGTAAGTTGTATAAGTGCCTAGAATTAACATTTCTTTTATTTTTTTAATTAAAAGATAATATTTTGTACATTATTGCTATAACATATTGAAATATTAGTATCTGATATTATATCCTGATGACTCATCTTATATCAGGTAATTTGTTTAGACATTTGAAAACAAATTTGACTTAAAATTATGATATAATTGTGATCATTCGTCTTTTAATTAGTATATTAGTTAGATGTTTATTTTGTTAAATATCACCGTTTGAAATGAAATTGGTCGAACTGATGATAACATGTAATTATCAGTTCAATCATTTTTATAATGATAATATTGATGAATATATTTATTACACACTACATTTTGAATATTATAGTGAGATATATTTACATAGAATAGATTGCATTATGTAGACTGCTGATTAAGTAGTACACATACATTCTGAGTGAAGTTAATTTGAATTTATAAAAACAAGAATTAATTTTTGTTAATTGTGAATAATAATACAGTTTATGGTATGACTTAGCGTGTTTTTAATAAATCAATAATTTGGCACAATTTTGCTATTATCCTTGAATTTACAAACTTTTAGGAAAGGAAAGTTTATCAAAGAATGCCATACTCAAAATGGCAGAAAATGAAATTGCATCAAAATACATTAAAAAAAAAATTAAATGCAAAAAATGTATAAAGTACAATTAAAAAAAAAAAAAAAAAGTTGAAAAGCTCAAAATTATAAATAATTACAGTTTAAAGAAGATCGAAGAGAAATGAAGGAACAGTGTTTCTTGGAAAGTTCTCTAGTTATGAAGTTTATCCTATGCCAGCTGGACCATAGCTTCAGTGCACGAAATTGATTTTGTGCCTGTAGACATGGGCTTGCTAGCGATTTTTATTAATATCGACATCAGATAGAAGAAGAAAGAGGAGGATAAGCTTATTGAAGACACGGTTCCTTGTGACATGCTGTAAATAAATCACATTTGATTTTCTTGTATCCTTTTCAGTTGTTTGCCATTCGAACTTTTGTATGTTTTTTTAATTTTATGGTGTTTGTTTATAAAAATTTTGTTATAGTTAATTTATTTTATTTATTTATTTATTATTATTATTTTTTATTTGTAGATAGGGTAAGTGCACCAGTGATTGACACTTTTAGAGCAATCGCTGATGTTTTTAATGTTCTAGTCATCAGAAAATATTTTCAGATATCTTAAGTTAGTACATATGGCATGAAAGACATTCAGAACCACATATATGTTAAAATATATACATTTTATAACAATTATTTTTTTTATGAATTTTTATTTGACACCCAATCAATGTTCCAGTAATTGACACTGCCAGTTTTTCATTTTATCAGTAATTGGACCATTATGTTTCATTGTTTGACATTGCTAGTTATTCATTTTATCAGTTATTAGCACCCTATGCTCCAGTGTTTGGCAAAAAATGTTAAAATTCTTATACGTAAAATATGATTTCATTATTTTTCTTATTTATTAATTATTTCGGGATAGATGTCAATTAATGGAGCATGCCAATCACTGGAGCACCTACCCTATAGCTTTATCTGTTGAATTTATTTGAAATAAGCAATTTCAGTGTATAATATAAATCTATAGTTCCAAAAAATTGCACTTTATCCTTAAATATTAAAACATGTATTTATATAGTTACTGTTTAAAAAAGACTGAAGAAGAAAAGAAAGAGCAGTTTTCCTCAGAAAGTTCTCCATTTGTGAAGTCTTTGCATCCTATGTCAGCTGGAACATATCTATAGTGCACAAAATTGTTTTCGTGCCTGTAGATGTGGGCTTGCTAGCTCATTTCATTAACACTGATGTCAGATGGAAGAAAGGGGAGGAAAAGCTTACTGAAGAAAGAAAGTTCATCATGACATGCAGTAAATAAATCTTTTCTTAAAATAGGTAAACATTTATTTAATTTTCTTGCATTCTTTTGAATTGTTCGCCATTTGAACTTTTGTATGTTTTTTAATTTTATGGTGTTATTTATTTTGCTATTACTTAATTTTTATGGTAATATTCAATTGTTTCATTCAAATTGAACATAGTTTGATCAATTAGCAACAATTCAGCTTTAGTCCAAAGAAAAAACACATTTTTCATTAATTGGCAACTTTTCGCTTACACTCCCTGACTCAGAATTTTACATATTACATATAAATTTAATAAGATAAAATTTTTAAAAATGCTCCATGCAAAATAATTTTTAATTCTTCTGCTGAGATCTTAATCATGAGACTTGGAGATTTAATCACCACACACCCAAAATTTTACAAATTTCATGAAAACTTTTAAGTTATACTTCATTTTTAACAAATTGTTTTTGAAGACTTAGCCTCATCTAGTAAATTTAAAAATTACAATTTAAGTATAAGTTTATTATTACCACCAAGAGAGAAAGAAAAAAAAGCATAGCATCCTAAAATGTTTAAGAAGTGAAATATTTGTGGCTGCAGCTATGGGTCTGCTAGCATATTTCACAAATATCATGAAACGGAAGAAAACAGAAGAGAATATAAGAAAGAACTGGCGTTTTAAAGTAATAAGTACACAACTTTGAATAAACACCATAAAATGCTATAAATTCACAATAATTGTTTTGGATCGAAAGAATACATGACCCTTCATCAGGCGAACAAAGAAAGCACGAGTGCTGCAAGCAAAGTGGCAACACATGCTGCCGCTTTGATATCAGCATTTGTGCTTACCGACAGTGACACTATCTAATTAAAGAGAAAGCAAGAGACAGAAGAAAACATCCACTACCGATGGCATGGACCACGAGGAAGTAAGCTGATGAAGGAGGAAACCCCCTCACAAAAGCAGCTATTCAGACTTCCATAAAGCTGTAATGTAAGTTTTTATTCTTTACAAAAATTTTCAGCAAATCGCTAAAATTGATGCCAAGATCAACATTTGCGTCAGCTACAAACTTGGCAGCCTGACAAGATTAGTAATCGAATTTGGTGACAAATATTGCTTCAGGAGAGCCAGAATTTGTAAACATTTTCTCAATTTTAACAGAATTATTTGTTTTGGTAAAATGTATCATTTCTCACCACTAATTTTTGCCTACAAGAATAAAAGTAGGCAATTTATACTGAAATGATTTTCACTGAACACTAAGCTGTGTTTAATATTTAAACTTAAAAACTTGTTCACATACCATAAAATTAATAAAACCACTACCAGTTTCAAAAGGACATGGTCTTTCTTTTTCAGGTGCAAAGCACTTGTTATTACCTTGGAGAAAAAAGCAAGACTGGTGGTTTTTGTACCTGAAGAAGAAAGGCCATGTCTTTTCGAAACTGGTAATGCTTTCATAATTTTATGGTGTATGAAAAAGTTTTTTTAATTTAAATATTCATTGTACACCAGTTTTTTTTATTTTTGTACTGTCTAAGCTGAGTATTTGCCAATGGTATTTTCTGTAATAAACCATAGAAAATTTCTGAAAAATTTACAATTGGTGGTATATATAATCTTATTATCAGGGCTGAGTTGTGGTCGGAGTAGCTTTTTTTTTTTTTTTTTGCTTGTTTTCGGGAATGTTCATGGACTAGAACCTGCCTGTTTAGTTATAAATCAATTACCTCACACAAAAATATCAATGTTTCCATAACCACATGTATAGTCCAATAGATGTATAAGGAAGTCGTGGTGTCCACGTCAGATTCTTTTTTTAATGCTAGATAAGCAAGCATACATGTATGGTACCGTGACCACTGCTGTACAGATTTTCATGCAAAATGCGTATGTTATATCCAGTGATGTTTTTTTCTCTTTTGGTTTTAATGGTTGCAAAGTGAGTTCACATGCATGGAAGTGATCGCTACTATACAGATTTCTATGCATAGTGAAATAGCTCAATTTTAAATATTTGTTTTATTAATCTTAAAAATAGGCTTCCATATTAACGGAGTATTAATAAAAAATATGTACAACTGTATTAAAATATAGCTATAATTTATTAAAATGTATGTACGTGTAACATCGTTAAGGCAATTAATTCGTCATTTAATAAAGATTTTCTTTTTAAAGTTTAAATTATTAAAATAAATATGGCTGCAATATTGACAAGTAAGTTATACTAGGGTGCCTTGATAGAAAGAATGACAACATATAAAGGACTGTCATTGACCAAAATTTCTATTTTACCAAATCTATGGAGAAAAAAAAATGATCAGGTGTACTTTGAAAATTAAGTGAATGACAGTAAATTTTACTCTTTTTTTTTTTTTTTTTTTTTTTTTTTTTTAATAGGAAAATGTATTATTTATTACTAAGTACAAAACTTTGAATAAACACCATAGAAGCAAACACTCGCAATAATTGTTTCAGGTAAAAAAAAAAAAAAAAAAAAAAAAAAAAAAAAAAACCTTCATCAGGCAAAAAAAGTACACACGAGTGCTGTAAAAGAAGCAACATCACACTGTTGCAGGTTGCACTGTATTGCTGCTTTGTTACAGCACTCGTGCCTACTTTATTCACTTGACGAAGGGCTAGGTTTTCTTTTGACCCGAAACAACTGTTGGAAGTTGTTGCTTTTATGGTGTTTATTCAAAGTTTTGTAATTATTACTTTTAAACGCCAGTTCTTTGATGCTCTTTTATAATGTTCTAGCAGGCTTTGCCTGCTTTGCTGGTCATTATATTGAAATGAATTTTCAAAACGCTATACCTTTAATAATTTTAAAAAATCATTGAAATCAGTCAAAATCTAAGTTAAAGTTCTCGCTACCTTCGGTAAAGGTTTTTCCACTTGCCACACTTCACAAAATCCCTTTATAGTACATGTTGCATACACATACCTAACCAACACATTAAAAATCAGGATCCTGAGATTATTTGAAGCAGCAGTATATTTTAAAACGTGTTTTTACCCCCTCCCCGCTCTTAAATGGAAGAAGGAGGAAGGAATTTTGCTAAATAATTTTATATTATGAGTTCAATATATATAACTGACCCACACATCGAAAATCTCCTTCTTAAGATAATTTACTGCAGAGTTTACCCCCACCCCTAAGGGGCGGTAGTGTGGAATTTCACAAAATCACTTTGTAGTGTGTGTGAAATATGCATAAGCAGTCCACACATCAAAAATTGCCATTCTAAGATTATTTGGAACAGAGTTACGCATGCAAACATGTTTTTTAATCCCCCCCCCCCAACCCTCAAGAGGGGAGATGGCACGGAATTTCAAATAATCCCTTTGTAGTTTGTGTGTGTTGAATACACATAGCCAATCGACATATCAAAAAATCACTTTCATGAGATAATTTCATAGCTGCTGTTTTTAATCTTTTAAATCAAAATTCACATTAGTATTTTTGAATGGAATATGTTATATATATTTTCGACGATTAGTATTACTAAAATCAGCTATAAAATTTTTCCAGTTTAAGTCCCCGCCAAAAACAGTAGACTTGGTATCTATGTAATTTGGAGCAGTTACACTTTAAAAGGTGCTTTTGCCCCCTACTCAACACCCTTAAAGGAAGGAAAGGAGAAATTTCACAAAATACTTTCATAGTGCGTGTTGGAAACTCATAACCAGCCCGCACATAAAAAATCACCTGAGATAGTTCGGAGCAGATTTGTACTTGGAAACATGTTTTCTCCTCTCCAACCCCCAAGGGGGAAAATGTGGAATTTTATACAAAATCTCTTTGTAGTATATGTCTTGAGAAAGCATAACCAATCGACATGTTAAAAAATCACTATCCTGAGATAATTTGGAGCGGAGTTACTCTTAAAAACATATTTTTGCCTCCCTATCCATCTGCAAAGGAGGGAGGAAGAAATTGCGTAAAAATACTTTTACAGTGCGTGTTGGGAAGGCATAAACAACCGACACATAAAATTAATCTTGCTGAGATAATTTGAAGCAAAGTTATGCTTGGAAACAGGTTTATTGCCCCCCCCCCCCCCAGCTGGGAACTTTCGCAAAATCCCGTTACAATAGGTGTCAGGCACACATAAATAAGCCACACACTAAAATTTGTGATTCTATATATTTCCCCGGACAAATTTAGTGCTAAAAGGGGGACTTGAATTTGCCCCCTCGTAACTCCTCCCCAAAATCGAAAATTGCAGAAAACCAATAATGATTTTTTGGAAATATCCTCAAGTTGACTCTTAGTGGTTTTCTATATCTTTGTGCTATTATTGGTACAGTTTAACCCTCGCTTTCCCAAGATGGGATCACTTTGACCTCATTTTGAAGTGAAATTTAGTTAAGCCCGTCTCATTCAAGAAGTGCACTAATTCGTCAGAGATAGCAAACATAACCAGTGGAATGTTGCAATTTCTAAATTGTACAAAAAGGTGCTGTGCTGGTGATTTTCGCCAAACATGCTAAGCGGCACCTGAAAGCGATTTTTCTGCAGTAACGCCTTGATGTTGGGAAAGCGAGGCTTAATTAAAAAATGCGTATTTTCTAAATTTGCCTCCAAAAATCATTTTTACCCCCTTAAAAATCTAGAATTCCAAAATTGCAGAAAATAATTTTTTTTTTTTTGTACTCAAGTCTAGTCTCTCCCTCTGAAATTTTTTCACCGTGAAGCAATTTGGAGCAGAGTTATGTTTATAAAAATGTTTTTGCTCTCTGATTTTGCAAAATCCCGTCCCAGTGGTCAGCAAGGTCCTAAAACCGACGTGCTCACCAAAATTTGCACCTGTATCTCCCATAGAATCGCCACGACTGTGTTGAGTCAGTAATCAGTGAGTTTACTCTTTTATATATATAGATTATTTATTGTTAGAATAAGTTATTTTGGTGGATACATCTCAAATACTTATATCAACATTTTTATTAGAGTATATCAGGTATACTTCGAAAATTAAGTGGATATCCTTAATTACTGTAAATTTTACTTTTTAATTTCATGTTTTCAGATAGCAAAATGTAGCCTTTAGAAGTTATTTTGAGGAATCCATCTAAATTATCACAGATATCAATGTTTTTCTTACAGTGAATTATGATTAAGCTTTTAATGAATAACATATATTTCTAAATTAAATATATTTTTATATTTCTTTTATTTTGTAACATTTTCATTAAAAATATTCATTTCATCATTATCATACGATTATCAGGGGGAAAATAATATGCACATAAAATGATGAGCAACTAGTGAGTAATGCCAACTTCTAGTGCCAATCTTTGTAATGACAACACCATATGTGCTGAGAAAATGGCTGTGATACTATTTAATCACTTGTATATTAACTATATCAAAGTATCCTAAATTATATGACTAGTTGGCACAGTCTACTGCATCAACATAACTAAAAATTTCTCAATAATAAAAATTTAATTTTCAAATATCTTTTTTTTTTTTTTTTTTTTTTCTCCATTCAAGTTGTAACAATATAAAAGGCTACAAAAAAGGCCTCTGAATGGAGAATTGTTTGCATGAAATTTTAAAAATGAAAGGTTATATATATATATATATATATATATTAAAATTATATAAATACTTTTAAATGTTTGGAAATAGTTCATTTTTACTAAAGCAAGATTATTACTGAAATAAATTGAGTTAAAAATCATTTAAATAAAAATAATTAGAAATTTCATTCAAAGGAAGAGATTATAATACATGCAATTAGTCATATTATAAATGTAATCAATCTATACCTGCACAAACATAGGAAAAAGTTCAATTTTTAGAAAGTGAGCCTTATTTATTTATTAATCTAAATAAATAAATAGAAGAAAATCAATGTGTTGCTATTTTAAAAATTAATCGAGCTTAATAAATAAAACTGTGCATGCTATACTTAATTTCAGAGTTAGGCAAAGAAAAAAAATCTGCATTAATCAAAATTAACATTACCTAACAAACATTTTACTTAATTACTTATGTTTGTAATTACTTAAGTACATCGTTACTTTACCAAGGATTACAATTTTTTTTCCCTTATTGAAAATGAGACAGAAAGAAAGAATACTTCAGAAGAAATATGTAAAAGTATAAATTAATTTATTTGAATAAAAATAATTTATATTGAATAACGAAAAATGTTGAATGATAAAGTTAATAAATTAGTGGAGAAATTTATTATGATACGTTTACATATTGGTAAAAAAAGTTATCTGTAATAAATTTGTATTTTTATTTAGCACATTTTAAACACAAAAGAAAAAAAAATGTCTTCTGTAAAATAATCGCTTTTCATTCAATTAAATGTGAAGAAAATTATTTTTTTTTATTAAACAAAATGTTTTATTTTTATACTATGATACGAATGAAAGTACGGTGAATGTGAATCGATGATTCATTCATTCTTGATTCATTCTGACAGGTTTGATTCAATCAATGATTAGTTTCCACATTTTCATATTTTTCCCTTAAAATATGTTGCGCGCCAAGAATTTTCTCGCCAAGGTTCTGAGGAGTAGGCATTTTCCAAATTCGCGCCCCCGTCCCCTAACTGTCTTCAGTTTAAGAGTTTAAGGTGGTTGTTGACGAATTCCCTTTCCAAGACCCTTCCATTCCTGACGAATTCATTGCAAAAGCATGGAACAACTGGCGCTCCTCCATCCCCCTGTGCATTCTCTTGGCTACGGATGCCTCGAAAGATGACCACAAAACGACTGTTGCGGTGGTGGATGCAAACTCCACCTTTTCTCTGGCTTCTTTGGTATCCCAACGGTGATATTGTTTCCACCGCTCTCACGGAAGAAGATTGTATAGGAATTAAAACGAGATAGGGCAGCGAGAGCGGGAATCGGAGCTTTCTTTTCCGCATTAATTCAGCCGAGTGTAGGAAAGCGATTCGATCGCCGCCTGGTGTAGTATCTTTGAAAGTTATCGGAAGAAAGTAGTGTTGCAAAAAACCCACAGTTTTTGAAAGATGGGAATAAACCCGGGAATTTTGGGGAATAAACCCGGAACTTTGGGGAATATTGGGAATTTTAAAAGTAAACAAAACCAGTCACTTTCAAAGTGGAAGTTAGGGCTAACGCATTGAACATACATATTCATAATATTTAAAATGTCAATGGGTATTGCATAAACTAGTTTTAAATGCAGGAGCAATTTTAATTTCAGGCAATACTGCTTCTGTTCATTGCAACTGTTTAATATATTTCCAAAAGAGAAACAAACTGGCAAATTTTTAAAAAATTGGTCTTTTTATTTATTTATTTATTTTTATTTCTAACAAAGCAAATAAATTTAAATTATGTATGTTCTGTTTTAAACTTAAAAATATTGTTTAAGTAATATTACTTCATCAGAAAGGTCTTTAAAAGATAACTTAACTAAAATTATCATTTTACGAGGGTTGCTATTTATATTCCTGGCCTTGGCAACAGTAAGTGTTGCTAGGCCACCGCAGACGATTTTAATCGAAAGTTTGATATTTTTAAACGTAAATTCAGCAGACGATTTACCATTATAGCTTTATTTGTGTTGTTGACAGTAAATTGAAAAGTTCTTCTCTTTCAAAAAATGGAATTGAATCGTGAAAATTTTCGTGCGATTATTTTTCATAACTTTCGACGTGGATTGTCAAGACAAGAGTGCTTCGATGAACTTAATTCTTTATACAGCGATAAAGCGCCATCCTACAGCACTGTAAAAAATTGGTATAACGAATTTAATCGTGGTCGATGTTCGATCCAGGACAAATCCCGTGCAGGTCGTCCAAAATCCGTTGTTGTGCCAGAAAAGATCGATGCTGTGCGTGAACTGATAAAGCAAGATCGTCATGTGACATACCGTGAGATTGAGGCGTCTTTGGACATTAGTATGACTAGCATCAATAAAATATTGCATGAACATTTGAGCGTAAAAAAAATTTTTTCGCGTTGGATCCCGCATAATCTGACAAACGCTCAAAAAAAGGCTCGTGTCGATTGGTGCAAGGAAATGTTGGAAAAATACGTTCAAGGTACATAAAAGGCTGTGTATAACATCTACACAGGTGACGAATAATGGATCTATGCATATGAGCCGGAAACAAAACAGCAATCAACTGTATGGGTCTTCCAAGGCGAGGCAAAACCAACAAAAGTTGTTCGAGGAAGAAGCACATCGAAACAAATGATTGCCTGTTTCTTCGGCATTAACGGTCATGTGGCAACAGTGGCGTTAGAGCAACGCAGGACGGTCAATTCTGAATGGTACACGACTATTTGTTTGCCAGAAGTCATCGGAGAAATTCGAAAAAAGCAGAAGAACAGGCGAATCATTCTTCATCATGACAATGCGAGCTCTCACACATCGACTCAAACAAATGCATTTCTGACTGAGCGAAAGATCGAACTGATGGGTCATCCACCGTACAGCCCTGATTTGGCACCAATGACTTCTTCTTATTCCCACACATCAAAAATAAATTACGTGGACAACGATTTTCGACCCCCGAAGAAGCGGTTGATGCATTCGAAACGCATGTTTTGGAGTTACCTCAATCGGACTGGAAAAAGTGCTTTGAAAATTGGTTCAAACGCATGCAAAAGTGTATTGATCATCATGGAGAATATTTTGAAAAACAATAAAACCAATTTCGATCCTACATATTTGTTTTTTCATTATTAGGCCAGAAATATAAATAGCAACCCTCGTAACAGCAATGATTTTGAGTGATTCTTTTTTTTTTTTTTTTTTTTTTTTTTAGGTTTTTTCAATAAATATTCATTTTAAATGTTTCACAAACAAGTACAGTCAACTCTCTTTAATCTGCAATTAAATTTTTAATGTAAGCAAAAATTAAAAAAATAATAAATAATAAAAATTTAAAACAAACGACGGTTACATCAGTATTTAACAAAATTAAAAATAAACAATGATGAATCTTCATTTCTGCGCTTAAAAAATATTTTCCTTTGTATTTTTAAATTAAATATGTATATTTATATTTTATTGCTATCTATTATTTGAGTATGCTTAAATTATTTACCTTATGAATACACAATTTTATTAACATTGAAGAAATATTTTATTCTGAAATTTATTAGAAATAGTCTTTCTAATTTAATGTCTATTAATGAAATAATAATAATAACTGACTTTGTACCTACAAAAGGAAGAAGGGTTCAGTTGTTCTTCATAGTTACAGTTAAAAATGCTAAATAGAAAGTCATTAAAAATAATAGAAATGAAAAAAATGTGTCCATGCATCAAATTATTTCAAAACTCCCAGAAATTTTCAAAATTCCCAGGAATTTTCAAAATTTCCTTCCCAAAAAACCCGGTTTATTCCCGGGGAAGAAACGGGTTTTTTCCAGCCTTTGCAACACTAGAAGAAAGGGAAAGCCCGCCCCTTCGGCTTCAGTCATCATCCGATTTCCGAGAACGACCTACAAATGAACAGCCAGAAATGTAAAAAAACGCGCTGAATAGTGAATTTTCAAGATCTGGTCGCCCTCTATCTGTAAGATGAAAATTACTACCTTTCCGTAACATTCGTAATACATCTTATACTCTTTTAATCCGTGACCGCTCTCAGCTCTCGTAATGGGGCTATGAGTCTCCTCTCTTTCTCTAAAAGTGTTTTTCCAGATCTCTAACTTTAATCCACGGAAGAAGATTGTATAGGAATTAAAACGGGATGGGGCAGCTAGCGTGGGAACCGGAGCTTTCTTTTCCGCATTAATTCAGCCGAGTGTAGGAAATAGAAATGGATTTCGAGTAGGAAAGCGATTCGATCGCCGCCTGGTGTAGTATCTTTGAAACTTATCGGAAGAAAGGGAAAGCCCGCCCCTTTGGCTTCAGTCATCTACGACCTACGAACGAACAGCCAGAAAAGTAAAAACGCGCTGATTGGTGAATTTTCGAGATCTGGTCGCTCTCTATCTGTAAGATGAAAATTACTATCTTTCCGTAATATTCGTAATACATCCATCGAGCTTTAATTTAGGTAGAGAGCGAAATGGCAACCCCTCTGTGTGGCCAACATCATCGAGAAGTGTCACGTGACAATAACTTTGACATTTCTCCATGAAGTTACATTATTAGAGGAGAGGGAACGGTAATGGCGGTAAGCATTGAAAAACGGACCTAAAGAGAAAGTGGGTGATAGGGGGCGCTCCGAACATACTAGACTCATCGTTTGCACGAGAAGTATGCGGGAAATTTAAGATTTTAATTGATATTAATTAATTTAAATTGCCCACAAAGTGATAATGGCGAAGAATTGCTTTGCTTATGTATGTAATAGCGGCTTTCGATCAGCTATCGCAAAAAATAAAGCTTTACGGAAGAAAAATCCAATTTAATTTTCTGCTCCTATTGTTAGCTATTCCCACTTAATTTAGAGCTTTAATCTACTGATATTTAACAAATAATTTTCATTTCTAGTATTATAAGTACTTACTCATTTAATATAAAATGCATATTTCCGTTTATATGGATCAGTGTTGTTTCCTTTTTGTATTTGAAGGCCTTTAAAAATTCTCATTTTATGAATATTTGTCTTGAGAAATGTGAATATGAAAAAATTTACAATAAGCATAACTTTATTATTTGTGACATATTATGCTATTTAATCAATTTCAGAAATTAAATTTGATTTGTTAATGAATAAAAAATTTTAAATGACTTACATGTTTCGCTTCTTTATTTAGATAGATAAACAGATAATACTATATGTATTAAGTATTTAAAAAAGAAAATAACTGACATCTAATGATAACTGTCTACAAAATAATATATATATATATATAAATAAGATAATCAGATTTGCATGTTATTGGGAACTATAATTATATATATTAGTCAATAATACATGCACAAAATCTGAAATTCTTAACAAGGTTAGTGTGTGTGTGTGGAGGGGGGGGGGGAGAGGGGTTGTTTGTTCAAAAATTTCAAAAAAATGAAAAAGAATAATAAATAAATAAAGGATTTTTAGAATTAAAAAAAATAAAAAATAAATAAAAAAATACTTTAATGTTTTTCATCTCTTAGTGAAAATAGCTTGCTTTTAATGTCTAATTAACCATTTTAATTAATAACGATTAGCTTGTAATAAAATCAAGACAAACCATACGTTATGTACGTGTATGTGTATATGAATATATATATATATATATATATATATATATATATATATGTGTGTGTGTGTGTGTGTGTGTATGAAATAGTATTTCAAAGTTTTGTGAAATAAAAAAAAAAAAAATTGCTTTGCCCAGAATCCACCCATGCAAGATAACGGTAAAATTGTAAAGATTGATTAAAAAAAAAAAGGGGGGGTTTTAACATTGAAATCGGAAATTTCTTCAGTAAATTTGTTACAGTGTAAGAAGACAGTAATTTTATAAACCTTTTTGTAAATTATTGGTTTAGGGTTGGAAAAATTTACATACACATTGAAATATAAAATATTAAGCATATTAAATATTCTCAAAAACTATTTAAATTTTTAAAACTGAAACTCTAAATGTCAGTTTTTTGGAAATACTTAAAATGATTACTAGTTTTTCATTTTTTTTCCCCTGGATTTCACAATATTATAGTTTAAGAGCATACCCTTAACGATATTCAGGTATTACTTTGTTGATTCATCGTAAAATAAAAATTTTTAAATATCTGAATAGTGAAATGTAATATAATTTTTGAGTATTCAAACTTAAAAATATTCAATGGAAATAGGATGTGGTGTATGGTATTAAAACAAATTGTCTCTCTCTGTAATGAGGCTTTAAAATATATTTTGTATTTTCTTATACTGAGGAAGAAAACTTTCAAAAAGTAGTATGTTGTAGCTATCACAAAACTTTCTTCTATATTTTTCTATACAAATTCACTCAGTACAAATAATTTGTTGAAATTTATTAAATCTATTTTCCACAATAAACGTATTTTTTTTTTTCTTTTGGAGAAGTATAATACTAAAAGCTCAAGTAAAGCTGATGTTATGTTCTACAATAATATCTTAAAAACTGAGCTTTTTTTTTTTTTTTTTTTTTTTTTTTTAATGAAAATAATAATAAAACTTTGATTTAAATTATCATAAGTCAATGGTTCAAATATACAGTTTAAATTTATTGATGAAAGATATCAGTATTAAAAATTTGCCATTGCCCCTACATGTCCGGTTTTTTTTTTTTTTTTTTTTTCTAGTTCCCTATTTGTATTATAAATAATATTTTTAATTTCATAAGGATTCAATTAAAACAATTTCAATTGTGTAGATTTATAAGAAATTTTGTCCTATACCGCCAAGTTCAAAGTTCAGAGAAAACGGGAGGGCAACAATACCTGCTGCACGATTTTCACCAAAAGTTGATAGACCTAATTTATGTTTAGGTGCAACTACATATCAATTTGTATGAAATTCTCTGAAGTAGCTCTTGAGATACAGTTGGAATAAAATTTTTGTTATACAGACATTTTCTAAAAAAGATTAAAAAAAAACATGTAAATCTATCGAAAACTGGAAATCGAAAATTTTTACGAATCTAATACTTTCTTCTATTGGATATAGAATAAAGTAAAGAATATCTTTATGGCTTTAATTTCAAACAAAAACTAAAAGACAGATTGTTTTTCTGTACTCCTTTATATTTTCAAAAAACAAGGCTGCAAAAATATATTTTGTTTTTAGCAATAGAGGAAAAAATCTCACAAAAGCTTCTTCACAGCTTTATGTCTAAAGAAAAAATAGAGAAAAATATTGCATTTGTATAGCCTATATATAGACTAAAACTTGTTTAGCCATCCTGTAGAGTGTTATTGTATCATTTTCAGTAGAGAACTTGGCACTTAAATAACATATATTAATTTTAAGGTATTTTATAAATGCCACCAGAAATTAAAGAACAGACACACCAATTAAAGTTATAATCATGCATTAGCAATGTTTTAAATTATTAAAAACGCTTAACACAATTAAAAATGCAGTTCTAACAATTTTCAACTACAGCCCATAATGCATCTGAATATTTTTGTGTATCCGTTAACAGTAAATCTTTGCTATTCATACCCTGTTCCACAGAAAACCTATTTTTAACCATAATAATAATAAGGTCAATTTCCTTATGTGTTGTTTAGTACAAAGGTATTAAAACAATTTCTTTTAATATTATCTCTTATTGAACGAAATATATTGGAATTATTTTGAATATCTTTGTATATAAATTAGTTGCGCTCTGTAACTGGAAAATTTTTAGATAAATTTATTACGAAAGCGGGTGGTAAATTTACATAAAACGCTTTATAAATTACTATTTTATAATTATAAAAATGCACATACATATGCATTAAATTATGAGATTATTAAGTATATTATTTTTTCTCAAAAATTATTTAAAAATAAATAATTTAGAATTTTTTAAAATATTTAAAATGATTGCTCACTAATTTCTAATTTTTCACCTTCATTCTACCTTATTATAGTTTAACAGTATATTCAAGTATTACTTTATATATCTATATCTATATATGTATTAAATCTATATTAAGGCCAGTTGTCTGCTCTAGAAACTTGGGCCAGGGTGGATTGCTTCCTTGGGTCTTTCTAAGGGACCCTAGCCCATATTTATGCAAGTTTTGTAGAAGATAAGAAACGTCTAGGCAGACAAATGACATGGGCTTGAACCATGCTCCATGAAACTTTCCTCTATTGGCTTAAAGTTATTGGGGACTTAGTACTAAGGACTTGAGCCTAAAGAGGATGCCCTCTGTAGGGGTCTTTCTAAGTGATCCTAACCTGTATTCACGTGAGTTTCGGAAAAAACCACGTAACACTCTAAACGGCTAGTTCGACAAGTGCTTCCTGGGATCTAATCCTGCACTTCTCGGCTACTCGTGGGACCTATTAACTTAACCAAACCTCTAAAATGTTGGTATTCGGTTTAAGGTGAATTGTCTACACTAGGGACATTTCCCTAAGAGGTACTAGCCCATATCATTCGCGAGTTTCGGAGAAAAACACGGAAAACTCCGAATGGCTAGGTCGACAAGCGTGACCTGAGACCGAACCCAGCACTTCCCATCGTCCAGCTTTAAGGGCAGAACTTCTCAGTTACTAGTGGAACTGTAGGAAAGAAATTTATAATAATAATTAGTTAGCAGGGAGTATTTATTTAATAATTTTCAAGAAATATAAATATAATAATTATTATAATATTTCATTGCGCATGTGTGGAATATATATGTGTGTGTGTGTGTGTGTATATATATAATTGAAAGAAAGTTTTAATTTATATAAATGAAAAATGTTTAGTGCGAGTTCAAAATGTAGATATTTAAAAACAAATTATTTCAAACGCTAAGTAATAAATATTGAAAATGATTTCAAGAACAATTGATAAATATTCCTTATATACAATTCCTTGGTGGGTTTTTTCTTTTCATTTTTTCCCACTTATTATTATTATTATTTGGAACATTTCAAATTGATTGTTCCATTCTATTATTATTATTTATTTATTTATTTATTTATTTAAACGAAATACAAGACTAATTTATTATTATTATTATTATTATTTATTTTAGATTTCTCAAAAAAGTTTTTGCAGAATGATTTTAAAATTATCGAACTTTCAGAATCTACAACAGTATACGTTGATGCGGATTTAATAAAAGTTTATTAACTTGTTCCAAATGAATTCCGCGATTTTTTGCGCAATCCTTAAAAGAAACAATAAGAAAGATCTTTTCTTTTACCTTTCAACTTTCAATAATTCGAAAGACGGAATTTCTGATACCGCCGCGTGATGGCGCTGCAAAGACCCGAGATGTCTGGGGAGAATCGAAGGGAGAAAATTGGGGTTATTCTTAAAACATCGCGATCGCCGTCCTCTTTATAGGTTCATGCATTTCTCCTTTCTCCTGTGCGCGTGAACTACTACGGTATTGTGTTAGCCGAAAGCCGAATCATATAGGTATTGCGCCCGCGTGGTTTGTGATCTTTCCTCGTTGTGCGTAAGCGCATAGCGTCAAGCCACAGTGTGCGCCAAGCGTGAATTCTCGCCAAACTCACTTAGCTCCGTAGAGGTCTGCCGCTACAAAGAGACGCTAATAACATAGAAATATAGTCTTAATCTTCAATTCTCATAGGTATGTATTAAAATAATATTTTTAATTTTCATTATTGACGATATTGGCATTAAAAAAAAATATATATATATATACAGACGCGATATTATTTCTTTATTTAAAACATGAAAATCTGACATTGACAGATTTTAATTTAGTGCCAGAGGCCTACTGCTAAACTTGTTAATATCGACAAATTCTTCTTTAGTTAATTCGTGACGATCTAAATTCCATGATAAAGTTTTCATTAAATCAAACCAATGTGTTTCAGCTGCAGATACTGTAACAAATAACGTTGGAAGTCCAAACTGTCTTATAGCCGCAAAACAACGTTTTTTTCTCTTTTTCCCAATGAGGGGGAGGTGTGCCTTGGGGGGGACTCATTTCAAAGGTGTGCCTTGGGGGGGACTCATGTCAAAGTTGTACCTTGGGGGGGACTCATGTCAAAGTTGTACCTTGGGGGGACTCATGTCAAAGTTGGGCCTTGGGGGGACTCATGTCAAAGTTGGGCCTGGGGGGGGACTCATGTCAAAGTTGTGCCTTGGGGGGGGACTCATGTCAAAGCTGGGCCTGGGGGGGACTCATGTCAAAGTTGTGCCTTGGGGGGACTTCATTCAATAAATCCCCTTTCAATAAACCGACTGAAATAGGCCTTTAGCACTATTAAGAGTGACGTATAAAAATTCGACAACGCTGTACCGACTGAAATAGGGGTACCTTGGGGGGGACTCATGTCAAAGTTGGGCCTGGGGAGGACTCATGTCAAAGTTGGGCCTTGGGGGGACTTCATTCAATAAATCCCCATTCAATAAACCGACTGAAATAGGCCCTTAGCACTATTAAGAGTGACGTATAAAAATTCGACAACGCTGTACCGACTGAAATAGGGGTACCTTGGGGGGGACTCATGTCAAAGTTGTGCCTTGGGGGGACTTCATTCAATAAATCCCCATTCAATAAACCGACTGAAATAGGCCCTTAGCACTATTAAAAGTGACGTATAAAAATTCGACAACGCTGTACCGACTGAAATAGGGGTACCTTGGGGGGGACTCATGTCAAAGTTGGGCCTGGGGGGGACTTCATTCAATAAATCCCCATTCAATAAACCGACTGAAATAGGCCCTTAGCACTATTAAGAGTGACGTATAAAAATTCGACAACGCTGTACCGACTGAAATAGGGGTACCTTGGGGGGGACTCATGTCAAAGTTGTGCCTTGGGGGGACTTCATTCAATAAATCCCCATTCAATAAACCGACTGAAATAGGCCCTTAGCACTATTAAGAGTGACGTATAAAAATTCGACAACTGTACCGACTGAAATAGGCCTCTAGCACTAAAAAATAAACCCATCAAAAATCGGAGCAAAAATTTATAGGAATATAATACTTTCATCTTATAACTGTAAAAGAAATTACATTATAATAATATAAAAAAGAATAGGTCAGATTCTATTTTTTAATGTCTTCATAATATTTTTATTAATAATCTAGATGCATCATTATTTAAGATATTTGTTTCATTTAATATTCTCTTCTTTATATTTAAGAAGAAACTATTCGATTAATGGAAAGTTTTAGTCACTGGTTTCCAATGAATTTATACGTTTTCACATATCCTGTACACGATTGCATTAATTTAAGTGTCTTCGTGTGCGCCTAAACTTTTCTGGATGCTCTATCTCATAAATAAGTGGACGAAATTTAACCAAACTTGATATTTAGTTCTAACATCGAAAATTAGTGCTTATAAGCTGTTAGTGAAAATCGCCCACCAGCGACCGAGCGGTTCCGCGCTGAAAGCTGGTAGACGTGGGGTGCCGAATTCGATCCCAGCTCGCGCTCGTTGGCTTAGTCATTTGGAGTTTTCCATGGTTTTCTCCGAAACTTACGTAAATACGGACTAGGACCCCTTAGAAAGAACTCTTCCACTGAGGGCACTCCTCTTTATGCCTAGGATCCTAGGGTAATCAATCAGCCTTACTTCCAAAACACCAAACGCCCAATAAGTAGCGCTGTCATCCCGTATATATTTATTTTATTGTATTTATTTATTTGTTTCAACAAAGTACGAAACTTCGTATAAATATGCACAGTGAGAATTGTTTTTTAAAGAATTTTTGTGGATTAAAAAGAATTGTTTAAAATAGTAATAACCAATTATGGGGGAGGGGGAGGTTGTAAATGTAAACGCATTACTTTTCACTGGGAAGGAGGGGGGAGATGCAAATTTTTAATATTAGTGTTTCTGAAAAATAACTCGTCAACGACTTTAAAACGAATGGTTAAACCATAAGTCTAGAATAATTAAAAGCAAATTTATCAGTTTTTTTTTAAATAAATAAATAAAAAACTTAGCAAGAAAAATGCAGTTTTTAAAATATGAATGTGGTCTATAAGACATAAAATAAACTTTCTTTAGATTATACATATCTTTGAAATGAAAATCATTTGCATTCATCATGAAACGAAATTTTAATAAAAAAATATTTTAGTTAATATCTAATTTACATTGTGTGTATTTGAATAGGATAATATAAAAGACAGTTTTGTGATGGCCACAACATACTATATATTTGAAATGTTTTAATTTCTATATTTTATTCAAAATATTTTTTTTTTTTTTTAATCTTTTTTCAAAATTGTAATTTATTTGAATAAAAATTGCTTGGCTGAGTTTTCATTGGAAAAAGAAATAATAATAATAAATACATAACTCTTATAATATATTTGTCAAAGAATATCTAATGATGTAAATATTCTTTGGTATTTACAACCTAAAAAAATGTTTTTTATGGGAAAAAAAACTATCGCAAAGAAAGCGATAAGTAGCGAAAAAAGTTAGCTCAACGAAATAACACGTGATCTACTAGTATATCTGCTCGATGCTTTTAATCCGTGCTTCAATCTAATGGAATTTTCGAGATAACGCTGTCTTAATGGCATAGCATATATCTCATGTTCGCCCCTACCTACCTACCTATCTTTGTTTTGTTTTGTTTGGATTTTGGGATTTTTGGATGTTGCATGCATTGCATTTATTTTCGCAGGACGGCGAATGGCCTGGCAATAGTCAAGAAAGAAGTTCTGAAATTTTTTATACCTCTTATTAAATATATATATATATATTTAATAATATATATAATATCTTGTTAAACTTTTTTTTTTTAATCCTTTTTAGAAGTGAAATATAGAAAGAGTGTTTGGATTATTGTATTGAAACAGAATTTAGTTATCTGAATCATGAATATTCTTCCTAAAAAAAGGTAATATTTATAGATCTGAATTATATTCTAGCATTATGTGATAATGAGTATATGTGTAAAGACTATTTTTCACCTTAATAAAAGTAGTGTTAGATTATTACATTTAGTATTGTGGGGGAACCCTCTTCTATTATTGTTATTTGCATGTGAAATTGTTTATTTTATGCTATTTTGACCCCCGCTCCCAATTATTTTGTTAAAGGTAATGTTGAACATAATAAATGTTTTTTAAAGGGAAAAAAAGAATGCTTTTATCTGGCTTGCATATAAACTTGTATATTAGGCAAAGAAAATGAGTATAGTAATTTTTTTTACAAGGCTATTT
Source organism: Salticus scenicus (assembly GCA_963930645.1). Lineage (NCBI taxonomy): Eukaryota > Metazoa > Arthropoda > Arachnida > Araneae > Salticidae > Salticus > Salticus scenicus. Next base: position 56,255 of record CAWVNO010002708.1, read on the forward strand.
GTTGTATCAATTAAAACTTTTAACCACAGTTTCTACTTATCCGTGTCAATGATCGATTACTAAAGCATAATTGTTTGTTCTTTTTTTTTTTCTAATGACGATTAAAAAGGGATGCATTAGCATTTATGACTGTAATATAGTTATTTTGTCATCAAAATTCTTGTATTTCTTTTGCATGTGAGTGATTCCATACCAACTCACCTAAAAAAACAGTAGATTGCATGACCGACTCAGATTTTCTTTAAATTAGGTACACAAATTGATGACATAGAGGCATGAAAAAGTCCAAACTTTTAGTTACCTACACCTACTCCATTTATTTATAGATATACAGGTCCTTGAAGTTTGTCTGCCCTCTCAAAATACCTAGAAATTCATGTTATTTAATTTTTTTTTCTTAAAAATTGTGCTCATGTAATATGAAAGTGTTAAGTTCCCCTCTCACAGACTTAACATTAATAAAAAAAAGATGTAAAAAAAAAAAAAAAAAAAAACTTATTGAATATTATATAAATATTGATTTAATACATGTATCAGACTTTATTTACCCTCTGAACGTTACTTAGTTACTTTTAGAAATAGTGTTATTAGGTGAATGAAGCATTGAATAAGGGAGCTACATTCTGATTTTATTATATTCTGGTATTAAAACAAAACTAATGTGTACTCTATTTTTGTGATATCTTAAAGAAAGATGTAGGAAACCTTTTATTTTTTAAAAATTTAAGTTAGTATTTAGTGAAGAAATAAAATATTTACAAAACAGAAACACCTTATTTTATGTAATCTCAAGAACAGGGCCGGTGACAGGGGGGGCACAGGGGACAACTGCCCAGGGGCCCGGGTCCGGGTGCTGGGGGGCCCGGAACAAACGGAACAGAAGTGACAAAAATTTTAAATTTTAAAATATGAAGTTTCACATTTTTTTTTCTTGATATTTTCCACAATTCTAAAAACATGAGAAAAGGAATAACAAATTTAGATAAAAACCGCTTAGCAGTCCTAAATACTAGCGGTGATAATGGGCCCGCGACGCGATGCGGCGGGATTTAGGACCTAAGGGCTAAGGGGAGCTCAACAGGGAAGCGATATTTTTATCTGATGCATTATAATTTCTTTTTTTAGAAAAGTCCTTTCAAAAACTTTACGGGGAGGGGGGGTGTGTGGCTAAGTACTGCCACTGGAAGTACATGCAGGAAGGGACAAATAGACTAGTAGATGTCGAATAATAAGGAAGCCTCATTTCCTTTTCTTTAATCGTTTCTTTAACGCATTTGCATTTGGAAAAACCATTAGTATCAACTACTCAGAATTGAGGGGGTAAACTGTTTCTAGTAAAATTTCACAATCAATAAAAAAAAATACTTTTAAAGAAATCATTATGGGAAGGAATAAAGCCAAAGCATTCCGAGTGGAATAAGAAAAATATTTCACATGTGCCCGACTTCCTTCGAAAGTTTCAAAACAACATGTTACACTTCACATGTCCAACCTGATGTATTCAAAGAAATGCGTAATTGGGATGGTATTTTTGGTGTTTGGGAATAAGGCCGATTGACTGCACTAGAGTCCAAGGCCTGAAGGGAAATGCCTTCTGTGGAGTTTTTTCTAAGAAGTCTTAGCCTGTATTTATGCAAGTTGCGTAGAAAACTACGAAAACTCCGAACGGATAGGTCGACGAGTGCGACCTAGGATCGAACCCAGCACTAGAGGTCTGCACGGGCCGAAATTTTGAGGTCCAGGCCCATTTGAAAACTTTGCTTACCCGGCCCGGCCCGGTATGAAATCGAAAAGTTCGGCCCGGGCCCGGCCCGGCCCGGCCCGTTTGTTTTTTCCCAGTGCATGGCCCGGACAAAAAACAATAATATCAGGCCTGACCCGGCCCGGCCCGATTCAAAAATATGTAAAATAAAAAAAAAATAAAGCCTGCTTTTCTACAAAAAAGATTTTTAATATGTGTTTTGCAGCGGTTTTATATAGCCAAGTAATGGAATGTTCTCTAACAAAACTGCTGAACTTTTACAAGGTAATTATATATAAACAGAAATTCTTTATTACAGACGTAAAGAAGGCACAAAGACAGACAGAAAGTCAAATCGAAAATATTAGCATTCTAATCCAACCATATTCAATAGAAAAGTTGCTTTTGCACATGCTAAAAATAATGCTACTTTAATCCAGTGCACTGGAGTAAAGAAAAAGGAGCTTTCGCGAGAAAGTTACAGTGGAAGGATTTTTATTGTCTTCATACCACCTAAACTCTACAGACATATTGGACGCAAACCTTATGCACAGTAACGTACCTAATTTCTTTTGTTTGTACATGTGCGAAAATTAGTAGTGACATGCATACTATTTTGATTAGAAAACCATATAATATTTCTTTAAATAAAATATATTAATTTCGAGACATGCTAAAAATATTTGCGGAAAATCAAATTGTGAACAGACAGACTGGTAGACAATTAAATTGAAGTTAGATATTTTTTAACAAAATAAAATTTTATGTGACATACCAGCCTGTAAGATTATGTAAAATAATATTTTATCACTTTCCTTTTTCATTGATTAACGAGGAAATTAAAAGAAGATTCGGGCCGACACGCCCGGAAAAAAATTCGTCCAGGCCCGGCCCGGCTTGAGTATACACAAAATAATTGAACCCGAGCCGGTCCGGCCCGAGAGCAGATTGAAAAATTCGGCCCGTGCAGACCTCTACCCAGCACCTCATGCTTACCACCTGTGAGTGCAGAACCGCTCGGCCGCCTTCTAATTAGGATGAGAGCGACCAAATCAGTGCAAAAGGACTATAACTAGCCGGATATTGATAAAAAATTAAATAGAAGCAATGCAAGATAAAGATATACTAAAAATGCAAAATTGTTGAGAAAGTGTGAAGTAAAAATCACAAATAAAAAATAAAAATAAAACACTGAATTTCATTTACAAAATTTAAGAGGAAAATGTAAAGGAGCTGGAATTGTACAGTGACCACTTTTTCTTTTTACACATATGCAAGATGACAAGACATTAATAATAATTATAATAATAATAATGATAGAAATTCACTAGTTTAATTAAAAATATGCCTAGAATGTATACAAATAGGATTTTATTTTTAGACAAAACTTAACTTGAAATTTTTAATTTAATTGAGAAATAAAATAAACTGATAAATATATATAATCTGGAGCAATAGGAGGGAATATTGCACAGGACGGGAGGATTTTTCATAAGTTTTCTGAAAAGTATATATATCTTTTTTTTTTTAGAGATTATTTCGACACCTATCATTTATATATATCTATATATAATATTTATTTGAAAAAGAAAAGAAAAAAAAAAGTTTGTTATAAAATATATTTTGAATATCCCTCCTCTCAGCTTTTTATTTTTATTTTTTCCCGTTATATTCGAATGTTGATATATGATTGTATAAAATATATTTTTCTAACAAATTAAGAACCTTATAAAAACAAAACGAAGGATTTTCTTTCTTTCTTTATTTTTATTTTTCTTTTAAATATTCATCAATCGCAATAAAAATAGCTAAGTACACAAATATTAACATATCTTAAAATCACTGAAAAAACTAGAATTTCTATGCAACTCCTTTTTTTTTTTTTTTTTTTTTCCACTATATATTAGTTTAATAACAAATATTCCAATTTGTAGAGTTGCATGAGAGATACACCCGTAACAATATGGTATTGTCGTGTTTGAAAAATGTATATACACCTTCATTTAATTCTTTCAATCAGATTTAAAAAAAAAAAAAGTGATAAGGTACATGTTTATAATTATTCATACTTCTAAATAGTGTATCATTATCTAGTTCTAGTATTAATTTTTTGCAAGCACAAGAAATTAAATATATGTTTAGTTTAGTTTAACAATCACGATTCTCTGAGTTGTGTAGAAAATAATAAAAAATCTCTCTTTTCTTTTCTTTCTTTTTATAAATAAATTTTCATGTATCTATACTTTGAGATTAAAAGTAAATCATATGTAAAACTTGCACAATAAATTAATAAGAAATATATATATGGCTCCTGTCAGTAGCCGAGATGTTCTCCTCTAGAAGCTGGTAGAGAGGATATGTCGGGTTCAAACCTAGATTTGGTTCATCGGACTAGACATTCAGGTTTTCCTTTTTTTTTTTTTTTTTTTTTTTCTAAATTCGCATGAATACCATTTCTTTAAACGTTTAAATTTCAGAAAATGATCTAATTAAAATATTATTGATATAGTACATTTTAAAATATTCTTTAACGTTTTCCTTTTTTTTTTTTTTTTCCAAATGTTTTAATTAAAGAAAGTTTTTATATACTATGCTGTATCTATTTAAAATTTCAAGCAGTTCATTCCTAAAATCAGATAAATCAAATACAATGACTGAAGGTTCATGTCAGTTATTCATTACTGTAACTCTGGAGCAAAAACGGGGTTTAGAATCATTAAACTCTTATCTTTTACGCAGATCAAAGGTGTCGTGAGTTGTGTTCCTGCTAAAAATGTTTGGTCAAGTGAAAGGAAGAATCTGTCTTGTTAGTGACATGGGAAACATTTTCACACTTTGAAACTTGAAAAAGTAATCACTGCTCATCGTTAGCCACCTAGTCAGTATTCATCTAAAAAAGGAACAGATGAGGGGGGGGGGGTCTGCATCTCATTTGGTGCTTTGCTTTGCTTATTTCCCAAGCAGTGCAATCTCATCTGTGCAATGTCCATTGGCTGTTATCAGTGGGAATGGTGGTAAAAACTATGTAATTACTAAAAATCTCATTTAGGAACGCAAACGCTAAACATTGCTGTTAAGTTTTTACATTCAGATTCAGTTTGTAGATTTTAGTGAAAAGAAGAAAATTTATCAATTACAGTTTTTGTTTATTAATACAGTATACAGTAGAAAAAATCATATATATATTCCTGTTGTGGCCTTTTTCTAATGCCTTGTCAAGATCTGGCTTGAGAGAATTTCCTCTGTGATTTTAAAGTAAGTTCATTTAAGATTATTTAAATTTTTGTTATAGTCTTTTAATATTTTAACTAAATTTCATCACACTATATCATATATCATATTTATTGGCATATAAATCAATCGGTGTATAGGTCGTAAATCGATGAAGTAATTCCAATCTTAGGAAAAAAAAAAAAAGTTGGATTTAAGCTAGATTAGCCCACAGACTTTTTTTTTTAGAAAAAAGACTTTTTTAAATAAAAGACTGATTCTGCCTTTACTTTTGCTTGTTTAAAAAATTAATATTTTAAATCTTATTAAACACAGAAAAAAAAAGAGACTGAAAAGAAATTATCAGAAAACTTTCAGCCTTACTGTCGGCAGCAAAATTATTTGAGCGCTAGCAAAAATTCCTGTGTAAAAAAGTACACTTAATACTGCTTTGTTAAAGAAATCCTTGTCAAGTCATGTTTTTAGTCAGTCTAAGAATATAATTCCACAACGATTTATTTAATAAAACAGTATTAAATGTACTTTTTTCATATAAGAATTATTGCTAGCGCTCGAATAATTTTGCTGTCAATAGTATATACTTTTATGAATCTACTCAGCCTACTCGGTAATTATTAATGTTTACTTCATTCAAAAGTTAATTTTTAAAATATTTAATTATAGACCAAACAAATTTTCAGGGGATAGCTTATTAAATAAATAAGGCTCAAGGTTGTCAAAAAGAAATCCAGAATTTCTAAAAGAAATTTTTAGCTAAAATATCATTTTTCAAATATATTACATTTATATTTCAATCATGATATCTTTATTTTAAAATTTTATATTTAACTTTAAAGTACAATAGGTAATGCATATATCAATGAGTGATTGATCACAAGTCTTCTTTTGTAAATTAATATATTGAGAATGAAATGCAAAGTAATTGTATGTTTTTGTCATGAATGAATGAATCAGCCTTCTTATATAATCAAATTTCATCGTATAAATGTATAGTACGATAATGCACTACTTACTGTATCACTTTATTTTATTGGAGCTATTTGAAATACCACAGTACCCAAAAATTTAAACTATTTTTCGATTAAAATTTAATAAGTGATTATGTGTGTGTGGGGGGGGGGGCTGACTTTTGTTTGCCCAGGGGCCCGTAATTCCTGTCACCGGCCCTGCTCAAGAAGCATACACACTTTTTAAACAGGAATATCCCAATCACAAGATTGTATTATCTAAATTTGCTGATTTGCGACTGAAGTGGTGTGTGTTAGCTGGTAGTACAGGAACTCATTCAGTCTATGTCTGTATGGTTCACCAAAATGACAGGCTAATGATGGCATCTCTAAAACAATCTATTAAAACATCTATCAGTGATTTTTTTTGTCTCATTATGTGTGTGACATTAACAATGAAGCATGTATGTTAGGATTTTGTTCACAGTGTCTACTCCAAACTGCATTTGAAGAATTTTTAGCTATGTTAATGGATGATTATGATGAAGAAACTGAAGTGACGTTTTGACGGTGGATTACTACAGTCCATTCAACACTCATTAAATTACATTGTCTGCACCTGATTTTAAATCGGAACTTTTATTGAAAATGAAGTCCTTGGCAAAACACCATTACATTATCTCAATCAGAGCATTTAAAAACAAGAAAAGCAGAACTAAAACCAGATGAGTGCATTTTATTACTTGATTTTTCTGAAAATTTTACTTTTATTGTACAGGTTGCAATACAGGGATATCACTGGGAAAACATGCAAGCTACACTCCATCCTTTTTTAGTGTACGTTCGGCCAAATTATAACCTAAATGTTATTTCTTTGTGTATTATCAGTGACTGTTTGAGACATGATACGGTGGCAGTAGTTTCTTTTCAAAGGCCTGTTCCTGTAATTCCATATTTAACATCACAATATCCATACATACAGAAAATAATTTATTTCAGTGGAGGTAGCTCAGCGCAGTACAAAAACAAGAAAAACTTTTTAAATTTATGCCAATATATACATAAAGATGATTTCAAACTAAATGCTGAGTGAAATTTTTTTGCCGCCTCCCATGGCAAAAGCCCCTGTGATGCCACTGGAGGCACAGTTAAAAGGTCTGCTTACAGAACCAGCTTGCAACGTCCTTACAAGGATCAGATAATTTCTCCACATGATTTGTTTCATTATTGCACAGGTAATTTTAAAAATAATTAAGTTTTTCTTTGCATCTAAAGAATATGTAGCAGAAACAAGAGCATTGCTTTCTGAAAGACTAACTTTTGCTGTAAGAATTGTGGGTATCAAGGATTATCATAAATTTATTCCTATTAGTAAATCTGTGCTTTTAGTTTCCATTGTATCTACAAACATATTGAATCAGATTGAAGTATCTGCAGTAGGTAAGCAACATGTCAAAAATTTAGTCTTAATAACATTTCTAAAGGTTTTTATGTTCCTTGCATGTATGATAAGAAATGGTGGTTAGGAGTTGTCTTAGAAAACTGTTTTGAAAAAGGTGATGTTCAAATACAATTTATGCGTCCTCATGGCCCCTGCAAAAATTTCTACTGGCCAGAGAAACCAGATACATGCTGGATTTCATACAAACATCTGTTAGATATAATACCAATGCCATCAGCAGCAGCAGCCACAGGATGCACGTTTTTAATATCAAATGATGCTGTGAAAAAAATACAGGTACTTATGCTTGCAGTTGAATAAAATTCTGTATACATAAATTTTTAATATATTGCTGTATTTCAAATATATTTGCTTATGAAATAAATATTTATAGCTCCTTTATTTTGATTGATTTTTCAAGAAATTATTCAGTACTTTATAATTACGAATGGACAACTTTCAGTTTTGGAAAAATTCTATTTCTTGTTTTCATCAAATATCTAATTTTGCTATAAAATGTAGAAATTATTTTTTGAATTATTATTAAATAATTTAATATATTAAATTTCTTGAATTCTTGTATAGATAGTGCAGCTATTAATACATGCATTATTATTTTTCCTTTTTATTAATGTTAAGTCTATGAGAGGGGGAACACAAGCATATGGTATTAGAGAAAAACATGCATATACTATCAGCAGAATATCTCTTTATGTAAATAATAACCAAAAGTATACTCTTTTCCTGTGAATAGCTAACACATCAGTAGCTTATTTAAGAAAAATAAAAAAGTTTCCAGTGTTTAATCCAGAGCAAATTTAGTGCTGCATTGAGGCACTTTCACAAAGTCAACTTTTAGCAATGAGGTACCTTCACAAATTCACTTTTCAGTAAAGAGGCACCTTCACAAAGTCAACTCTCAGCAATATAGCTGCACACTAAAAAATTTTATAAGCTTCACTGCATCACTGCATAAAAATACCCTCAATTTGGATATTTACTAGGAACAATGGTAAATATCTAAGTAAACACTTTCTAATCTTACATATAAGAAATAACTTGATTCTCCCATATATATATATATATATTTTTTTTTTTTTGCAACTGTTCCATTTTATTTTTAAATGCCTTTTAAAATGACAAAAACTACTTTGCACATTTCGTTTAATTGCTCTGAAGTATTATTAATTTTCACAAATTATTTTATAAATTCACAAATGGGGTACCATTTTGAAAAAGCTGGATTAAACCCTGGTTTCTAGTGCTCCCCCTTTATGAGAAAAATGGCTGCCAAGATGGCCGAAATTGCATGTTTTTGCCCTATGGTTTGTCTTTAAGCTTAAATATTTCCAAGAAGGAGTGAGAAACCGAAGTAATTTATTGTGCAGTAATTTATGGTGAACACCTGTACTCTACCAGAAAGTGAGTAAACCTTTGGTTTTATTTTCCTTTTTTTGGAATTGATGTCTCAATTTTAGCAAAATCAAGAAAATCAAATTTTTGTGGTTGCAACTTTTAAGAGTACTGTACCTTAACAGTTTTCATTATAAATATTGTAGTATTTTTTTTCTGAATGCCTGGAATAACTAGTTTCCATAGATACCCAACACTTTCATATTGCATAAGTACAATTTTTAAGAAAAAGAAATTAAATAACATCAATTTTTTGGTATTTTGAGGGAGCAGACAAACTTTGAGGGCCTGTATATCTATAAATAAGTGGAGCAAGTAGTTAAAAATTTGGACTTTTTCATGCCTCTATATTATCAATCTGTGTACCAAATTTAAAGAAAATCTGAGTTGGTCATGCAACCCTCATTAGGTGAGTTGGTATAGAATCTCTCATGTCATGTCATGTAATAGTTTCACCTTTTCTGCCTTTTTTGCCAAATATCATTTCGGGTGAACCAACAGGAAAAGGTGTAATAGTGAGAAATCTATTGCATTTAATGGCATGTGGTTGGTTCCCAGCCTGTAATGTAACTTTAGGCAAGATTTTATTAGTATAAAGACTGAGGATATATAATTAATCAGTATTATTTTTCAGTTATGATTTGTATTGATTGATCACAGTTCATTGATAAAATAATTGTGGAATAAATATAAGGGAAATCAGAAAAGAAAGGATTTTTGAAAGTCTTGAAGTAGATGAATTTAAGTTTCTTAAGTTTCACTTTTTGTTGATTTAATTTTGACAATGATACGTAAAAAATTGGTTAATCAGTTAACATTTTACATTGTAATACTTTAAATAAATGTACTTTTCTGTGAAATAATTTGCTAATTTCTTTTTTTATAGTAAATCTCCAATATCAAATGTTGTGTTATACAATAATATCACACAGAAAATGTGATTAGCATATCTGCTTTTTTTTAGTCACTTATTATAATACAAGTTTATTTTGGCATTTAGGTGGCATGTTCGTACAAAGCAGAATATTGAGAGAGTTAGGAGAGATGAAGCAAAAGCTGCGGAAGAAGAGAAAGAATTGAAACGTAGGATTCGTTTGGCAGTAAGTATATGATAGCTATTTTAAAAATAAAATTAATCAAAGAAAAATAAATAGTATCTAATATTCTTTTATGTATTTTTCATAAAAGCTATATCTGCAAGGTGATTCATAAAGTAATGAAATTCAGCTTATGAAAATTGCTGTACAGTAATATGGGATTTTCACTGATAAATTTATTTTAAGAATTTTTGCTTTGCATTAACATAAGTAATGAATCTCTATACTCTTTTCATTTTTTACTAGGTAGCATAATTGCATTTTTTATTTTATATATTTTTAAATTACATAAAACTAGGCATGAAACGGATAGTGATTTTGCCGGATATCGGATATCCGGAGCTCTTCTGCCTGCCGGATACGGATATCCATCGGATATCCGGCAATAGTTTTGATTTGTGCAATATTGCCATGAAGAATAAAATTTTAAGCCTAACAAACTCATTCCTACACTTGCAATTTTTGGTGAAAAGCACTATCACAAAAAGATAGGTTTTGTTCAGAATTATAAAACTAAAACTTATTTACATATTTTTTACAATACTATTATTAAAAAAATGAAATAAAATATTTTACAAATATAATCACAGTTGAAGGGTTATTTTCACATGAAAACTAATATGTTGTGGCCATGACAAAACTTTCTTTTACATAATTCTATATAACAGCGCCACTTACGGTTTAAATCGTATAAAAGTTTAACCATAGCTTCTCACAATAAATATTTTACAAAAGTTTATGCAATTTTAATCAACAGATGCTGAGATATATGCTTGTGAAAAATCATAATAGAAGCTCCACCTGTCGGCTGATATATGCTTAAATAAGGCCAACATTTGCTTTCATAATGGTTGTCTTAATATCAAGTTTCATGCATATATGTCATAGAAGTTGGGATTAACTTAGCCTATTCATTGGGTAAATTGTAGTAAAGTATTGCCACCTGTTGGCCGATATACACCTAAAATAAATCGCAATAGTGTTTCACAATGGCTGGTTCTCTCACATACCAAGTTCCATGCAATTATACACAATAGAATAAGAGATATAGCCTTCCCCTTTTGGGGGGAAATTTCTGTATTGCAGAGCCACCTACTGGCCAACATGCACCCAAATTAAACCAGCATAATTTCTCATAATGCCTTTCCAACATGAAGTTTTGTGTAGTTACATGAAATAGAACCTAAAATATAGCCTTTCCTAAATTGCAGAAAGTACGGTATAACAGCATCACCTGTAGAGCGATTGGCACCAAAATTTGATAGGCACTAATATATGCCAAGTTACATGTACATATATATTTATATGAAATTCTGTGCAGTAGTTTCTGAGATATAGCCTTCCTCTAAGTTGCAGAAATCGCAGTATGGCAGCACCACCTGTTGAGTCATTTGCACCAAAAGTTGGTAGGCACTGTGATTTATGTCATGGTGCAACTACACATAAATTTATATGTAAATGTAGTACGCAGTAATTCCGGAGGTACAGTTGAACAGAATTTTTGTCACACACACACAGATTTTTTTTTTTTTTAATTGGTCAAACCAGGTTCTGGACTTCTTAAAATGTGTAAATCCATCAAAAACCCGAAGTTCAAAATTTTTATGAATCCAATACTTTCTTTTGAGACATTTATAAGAAAACATAAAAGAAAGAAGAAAAAAAAAAACTAAAAGCTTCAAACTAGTATGTTATGGCCATCACAAAACTTTCTTCTATATAACAACGCTACATGCTGTTTAACATGCAGGAGAAACATAATCATAGCTGCTTACAATAAAGATTTTAGATACTGAGTTTAGTGCAATTTTAATCAAAAAATTTTGAGATGTAGCCATGTGGAGAATCACAGAAGGTGAGAAACAGCTGCGCCACCTGTTGGTCGATATACACCCAAATTAAGCCAACTTTTATTCTCATATTTTTATCTTGTTTATCTCTTAAATTTTTATAGATGTTGAGATTTAGCCTTCCTATTCACAGAGTAAATTGCAACATAATATAACCACCTATCGACCAATATGCACCAAAATTGAATCAACATGAAGTTTTATAAAAATGACCCTTTCCCATACTAAACTTTTAGCAATTATACACGAATGAATCTGAGATATAACTTCCCCATTCACGGGAAAATTGCAGCATCACCTATTGGCCATTATGCACAGAAATTGAATGAACATGTTCCATAATAGCCTTCCCTGTGACACACTTAGTTTATTTTTTTAATTATACTCAGTATAAGCTGAGATATAGTCTTCCTTTAAATGGGAGAAATCACAGTATAGCAGCGCCATCTGTTGAGTGATTTGCACCAAAAGTTGATGGGCACTTTTTTTTTGGTAAGATGCAACTATGTATAAATTTATATGAAATTCTGTGCATTAACTCTTGAACTGCACAAAATTTTTGTCAGATAGACATTTTCCAAAAATGGTCAAATTATGTTTTGATTCCCTCAAAATGCGTAAATCCACTGAAAACTGGATGTTGAAAATTTTCACGAATCCAATACTTCCTTCTATTTAATATAGAAGAAAATAATTCAAAATGAATGTATACTTTTTACTTATTTTAAATTTTTATATTCTGTACCGATAAGAAAGAAAATTGTACATTAGTTATTAAAATTCTTTAAGTAAGTGAAGTTTTTCTGCAGTACAAAATCAAAAACTTTAAATAACTGAATTTTTTCTTTTCCTTATGAACAGTATGAAAGTGAAAGTACAGACTTTCCGAAAATTTAAATATGTACTTTTATTTGAAGTAATTTTAATTTTTTGGGATATATCTATGCAACGCAACAGGGAATTCTAAATTCAAGTGCTTTAGTAAGATATTCCATTAAAAATGCAAATTTATATAAATTGGAGGTTTTTTTAAAAAATCCAAAGATGGCGCAAGTAATGCCAGGTTTCTGCTAGTATAAATATATGGTCACAAAAACAACAGCTTTATTGTGTATAGAAAACTGGATTGTAAATAAACAGGTTCTAGTCAACAAATGCACATTATTTGACTCATTCTCAAAACAATCTAAGAACTTTAACATCCAAGACTAACAATATTACTAAACAATCTAACAACATATTAGCAAAAGACATGAAAACAGAGTTATATATACACTGCAACTGCAGAGTATAAATATCATTTGTTCAGGAACAACAATGAACAGCTCTTTTTATTGTTATGGGGAAGATTAGGGAGAATGTTATAGATCACTCTGGAAAAAAAACCTGGCTAACTCTGTACAAAATTAAAATAGGGCTTCTATATTTCTTAGACCTGAAGCTACTTTTGGCTAAATTTGTTTGCTAATGAATCCAAAATCGATTTTCGCAGAAGCCAACTTAAACAAACAAAAATCCTTTGCAAGCTACAACTGATCTAAAAAAAATTGTTGCAAAATTTCCATCTGATGGGAGTTTAAGCTTGAATTTTCTCCTTCGGATATCCATCGGATATCCGGCTTGAAATTGCCGGATATCCGTATCCGGTGTGCTGATATCCGGTACCCCACCGGATATTTAAAACCCAGCCGGATACCGGATAGTTACCGGATATCCGTTTCATCCCTAGATAAAACATCAATTTTATACATAAAAGAAAATATATTAAGATTTAGATACATCATTCACTGCAACAAAAGTAACAGTAATCACTGAAACTTCATTTTTAAAACACTTATTTTAGTACAGTATTAAAAATTAACTTCTATCCAGAGATATTGCTAGGATTTTTTTCAAAGAGTGAAAATACTCCTTGACCATTTTTAAAAGAGTGAATTTGTCATTATTGGAGTTAAAAAAAAAAAAAAAAGTGGAAAAGAAAAAAAAATATATATATATATCTTTCATGAACTTAAACTAAATTTTACTTCTTAATATGTTCAAAAATGAAATGTATGTATACAGGTATACAGTAAATGTGTGTACTTAAACTCAAGTTATAAGTTTAAATTTATGAGTTTAAGTTATATTATATGGCTTGGCCAATTGTAATAATGTTCCTTTCAGCATAATTTGCACAACATAATATCAGAACTCAGAATATGAACATAATATTACTCAGTTTACATATTTAAATGAATATTGAAAGGTGATAAGACCATACTTGAATCTGAGAAATTTTATTAAAGATGCAAACATTTATAGTGTTACTACCTAATCAAAATAATTTTAATTGTACAAACTTTTTATTAATTGTAAAAGAAGACATTTATTGATTAAAAAAATAAAGTATGTAGAGCTTTAAATAGACAATAAGACTTCTTCACACACCATAAGTTATAAGCCAGCACAACCGGTTTCGAAATAATTCCAATTATAAATCTAATCTTTCTAAATCTGAGAGTGTTGCTCTTAAAGAACTTAAATCTAATCAAAATCTTGACATTTCTAAAGCAGATAAAGGTGGCCAGATTGTTCTCATGGACAAAACTGATTATGTTGATAAAGTTAATTCTCTTTTATCTGAAGGACCTTATACTGAAATTAAAAAAGACCAAACTAAATCTCTTCTAAGCTCTGTTCAAAAAGCTGTTAAAAATTCCATTGTTCTTCATGACAATACCAAATTCTCGGTTTCCCCTTCTTCAGCAATTTGTGCTCGTTTTTATGCTTTACCTAAAGTTCATAAAAATAATGTTCCCCTCAGACCTATTGTTTCGAATATTGGTACTGCTACTTATCCCCTCTCTAAATTTTTAGCTTCTATTTTTTCTCCTTTATGCAGCGTTAATAGTCATACTATAAAAAATTCCTATGATTTTGTTAAGAAGTTAAATAATCTGAATCCTGTAAATTGCTCAATGTTATTTCTTGATGTGAAGTCTTTATTTACTAATGTCCCCACTGAAGGTGCGCTTAATTGTTTAGAAAAAAGGCTACGCGAATTTCATTATTCTGACATTGAAATCAAAGAATTTGTTAATCTAACTAAACTCTGTGTTTCCCAAACTACTTTTGAATTTAATAACAAATTTTATAAACAGTGTGATGGTTTAAGTATGGGTAATCCTTTATCTCCTATTCTTGCTGATATCTATATACATTATTTTGAGGAAAAATTATTAAAGATGTTAAATTTAAAATGCTGGTTACGTTACGTAGATGACACTTTCATTCTTTTTGAAAATCCGTTTGATGTTTCTGCCATTCTTAATATTGCTAATGCTATTGATCCCCATATTCAGTTTACCTTTGAGTTAGAAAATTGCAATCAACTTCCCTTTCTTGATGTTTTAGTTACTAGGTGTGATTCCTCTTTTAAAACCTCTGTGTACAGGAAACCTTTCTCTGTTTCTAACCCTCCCCATGCTCTCTCTAATCATCCGGCTAAACAAAAAATTGGCACTTTTTACTCTTACGTGTATCATGCCCTTAAAATTTGTTCTGATCAATTATTTAAAGTCCGTTGCTATTAAAAGAGGTTTTAGATCCTCTATAATTGATAAAGCTATCAAAAAGTTTAGTACTCCAACTTATAATTCTACTCTTTCCATTGATGATAAAATTAAACCTGATAATATTGTTGTCTTGCCTTTTTATCCCCCCTTATGTTTTAAATTAGCCAAAGTTTTGAAGCGTTTCAATTTTCACGTTATTTTTAAACCTGTCAATAAATTCGAATTCCCTTCAACTAAATCCCCTGTTCCCGAGCTTCATAAGTGGGGTATCTATAATGTCCCTTGTAATAATTGTGATTTATCTTATATTGATCAAACAAAAAGAAATCTTGAATGCCGTTTACGTGAACATTCTCGATATGTTGTTAATCAAGAAATTTCTAAATCTTCTATTGCGAAGCACAGTTGGGAATTTGATCATAGTTTTAATTTTAAGAGTGCCAAAATTATCTTTCATGCTAAACGCATTTCCGAACTGGATTTTTTGGAAAATTTAGCTATTTACCTTAATCGTGATAAAATTGTCAATGAAAAATCTGATTCCACTTTCCTGGAAAAATTTGTTTAATTCAATTAAATAATTTCCTTCATTATGTTTATAACATAATAATAGTTATAATTAAATAATTCTAAATAAATAAATAAATAATAATAATAAATGAATTAATTTTATTAAATTTACTTATTAGTGTAATATTAATTTAAAAAATAAATAAATAATTAATAAAAATAAATAAATCATTAAAATATAAAATAAAATAAATTGTTTATTCCTTCCATCCCTCCTTTTGTTTTTGTGTGTGCATGTGTGTTCCTCTCTGATTGGTCCTGCATGATGCTTCCTATTGGTTGTTTGTGTTGCTCCTCCCCCTCTGGATTTTGCCCTGCTTTCAGTCTTGCTTTTGCCTCCAAGGCAGTAGCACGTGTTTTTTGCACCTGATGAAGGAAGGCTACGCCCTTTCGAAACCGGTTGTGCTGGCTTAAAACTTATGGTGTGTGAAGAAGTCTTATTGTCTATTTATCGTTTGTACACCAGTTTTGCATTTAGTTTTGGTATGTAGAGCTTTGAAATGAAGAAAGAATGTAAACTTTTCCAGACACATACAACAAAACACACTAAATTTAACCTAAAAATACAAAGTGTGAAAATACTCATGATTAAAATTTTAAGTAGTATTTTTTAAATTTTAATGCATGAAATACGTTTGTGGAGGAGTTAAAAATATCTCTGCTTCTATCATTAATAGGGTTCACACCAACATGGCAATAATCTTTGCTAAAATCCCAACTTATAGACGACAACTTTGTCATTTGAAATATTTAAGAAACTTTTTTTTTTAATAATTTGGTAACAGTTGTGCAGGGTGACTGAGTCACCCAAGCATGGAGGATTTAGTTCAGTACAGTACAAAGCCAAAAATCCTGAATCGGCAGGACTGCAGCAATTCCGGATTTCCAAATTTTCCGGATTTTTGGTCATGCCTAAAAAGTATAATATTCTGGTTTAAGTATTTGGATAAAATGCAAATTCAAGTAAAAAATAATATATTACGATTTTTAAATGTATTCTGTAATATATTTTTTTTTATCAACTTTAACAATAAATAAATTAAAAATTAAACTTGAAAAACAAAACAGATCAACTAAAAGTTTGAGCATAATTGAAATAGAGTATAGAATTTAGTTCTCAATTAGATGAATGTTTAAGAATTGTTACTATTATTATAATCTTCTTCTCCCTCCTCTTTCAGAACTTGCAAATGTCGGTTTTGAAGATTACTAAGAAATAAAATACTTTTTCAATTTTTTATTTAGATATATTTATACTAAAAAAAAAAAAAAAAAAAAATCGCTGTTGATAATGATGATCAATGCCGCCGAAGTTGTCAGGATTTTTGGCTTCGTACTGTAATGTATTTGGATTAAACAGTAAAAAATTACCAATGTAGCTTCATTTCTAATTGTATCGGAATTGCAACCTACCACTGTCTAAGTAAAAGTGCATGATTTTCGGCGAATAACACAAAATGCTGAAAATATTGGGTTATATTGGATTTGATTGATTAATAATATACAGTAGAAGATCTTTATAACGCAATTCTATATAATGCAATTCTCTATATAACGCAAAATTTCTTGGATATAAACAATAAATTTTGCAATTAAGAAATACTTTCTAAAAAACTGTTACTTTGTTGAGAAGTAACAGTTGTTACTTCAGTGTTAGTTTCTTAGTTAAGTGTGATACATTTGTTTTTCTTTATCTGCTTAATTCAGAGATTTTTAATGAAAAAATTGCTATCATTAATTTTTTTTAAGTGAGCAATATAATGAATGATTTTGTACAGGCATATATGGACTATCTTTATAAAGTAAATTTTAGAATGAAAGGTATTTTTCCACCCAATTTATGTTCCAATAAATGTAACTTTAAAATGTCCTACTCTGTTTTGATATGTTTCAGACATATTTGGCCATGTTTACAAGGTAAGTTTGATAATGTGTGAAATGTGATCTATATAATGCAAAATTCTATATAACGCAAAACCTTGTGTTTTTAGCTTTGCATTATAAATATCTTCTACTGTACTAGATTTGTATAGGGAGCTGTAGGAGTCAGTCTGGGATTCATCCACCGCTAAAGGGTCAGAATACTTGTGGAAACAATGAGTTTAAAGGCAAACAACACTCATACACACAAAAAGATTTAAATAAAACCTTTGTTGTTAAAATATATGAAATTTGATGCAAATGTAATCACTTCCATAGAGGATCAAAACAATGTTGGCATTCCTTTGTAGCATGTAGTACATTGGCATTGTAAGGGTAAATCACAGACCGTTCCAATTTCCCATTGCATAGCTTTAGTTTTATGTTAAATCTAA
>CAWVNO010002708.1:74616-140616 GCA_963930645.1 Salticus scenicus
ATACTACATTAAAAGAAAAATGCCTCTTTTGGGATGAAAATATGTGTATCACTAAGCTGTAAATAAGTAAGGAGAATTAAATATTTTTGCATTAAGTAACCATGTATTAAATATTTTGCAAAACTCATATTTACAAAATTTATTGCTTTAAAATTCAAATTTCAATAAATTAAAAGAAGGAGGAAAAAAAAAAAAAAAAAACAAGTGGTTTGCATGATTTATAAAACACTTTGCATCTGTATCCATTTGTTACACTTTTAAACCTCCAACTTCTCATCCTTGTTTCAATACAACAAAAAAAAAAAAAAAAAAAAAAAAAAAAATGCTCTTTAAAATTTTTCGACTTATTTTTTAAAATGTACTTGATTAATTTAATATAAACATGTAAATCAATCATTAATGCTGATTACACCTTATTCATTAGAAAACGTGGTTTTGTGCCTCTGAATTATATATAAATTTCATTATGTTTTGTGATATATAAAGATAATATATTATACTTTCAAGAAATATTTACATAGACAATTATCTAGAGAAAAACACAATTATAGCTAACTTTCAAATGGCTTAAAAATGCTAAAATGTCAATTTGGTGATTTTTGGTTACAATTTTGAAAACTTGTTAAATGATGTATTATACTGCACCTGTCCATGAATTTATACATATTTCAGATTTAAGAAATAAAAAGACTTTATCAATTTTCAATTAATCAAAGAGAAAATTGTGTTTTAAAATAGATTTTGTACACAAAACTTGAAACACACTTTTTGTTATGAAACACTATGTTGCATAACAAAATCTTGAGATTGTTGTGAAAGGTCACATTTGGCGATAAATCGCTTGTTTTATAATGATAAGAGATCCCATATTTTGGTTACAATGCATCTTTCGAGAATATTGAAATTTTCAAAGAAAGGCATGAATGATGTTTGATATGTTATGTATATTGAATGTTATGTTTGTTATTTATGAATGTTATGTTTATGAATGATGTTTATTTGATGGATATTCTTGAAATATTCCAACAAACTATTATTTACATGACAAAAGTTGTGAAAAAACTATGAATAAACAATTTTCAACTACTGTCATCTTAAAAAAATCAACCAAGTCATAAACACCTTTTAACTTTTTTGGAAAGTTAAATAAATAAACAGCAATATGCTTAAACAATTTTTAAGTTTACCATCATAACAAGATAATTTTTTTATTTTTTTTTAATGATACAAGATATTAAATAAAAACATATACATACTACTTTCATACAAGCAATGAATGTAAGAGATAAACAGACATGCAAATTGTTTTGTAAATCATGCAAACCAAATTTTCAAAATTATGTTGTATCTCAATTTCATGTTAGATTATTTTGTTTTTATAGAAATTTCTCATTTTGAATGTTTAATTTGCCTTATAATGTTTTAACAACAACTGTCTAAATATCATTGTTATAGGTTTTAATAGATATTTTTTATAATAGGTCATTTATTTTGCATCCCAAATAGTTGTTTTCAGCGCTTTTCAATATTAAGTAGTTTCATCCACGTAGGTGCTAATATTTAGCAATTTATCACTTTCTGGGGAGAAAAAAATGCGATAAATATCTAAGTATTGGCACCTGTCTTAGAGAGTTGTTGTTAAAACATTATAAGGCAAATTAAACATTCAAAATGAGAAATTTCTATAAAAACAAAATAATCTAACATGAAATTGAGATACAGTTGCTACAATAATCTTTTGACAAATTTGTACACAGCGGTAATGTTAGTACTAGAAGAAATTTCATTTTGGTCAATGGAAGTTGGAACATTTATTTATTAGTTATCTTGATACTGCATTACACGACTATTGTTTTTAGACAGTGATTTTAGCATTGTGGAAATTTGCATTACTCCCCTTGAATCAAACAATTTTTAAGTTTTGTTAAATTTCAATTCTCTATACAAAACTACACCGCTCAATTGATCACTACAAAAGTTGGTATCAAAATCTAATAATGCTTATTTTTCAGTTCAAACAATATTAAATAAAAAGCACTAGTTTAACTTCAAAATTATTAAAAAGTTAAAACAAGTTGATTCCTCCCACTTTCAAAATAATGCATCCAATTTTTTCTTACGTGAAAGGAAATATATATATATATATATATATATATTCGGTTTAAGAAAATTAATATTTCTCGCCAAGATTATACTAATGCAATTGTGACAGCTATTTTAATTTATCCTCAAAATGGCAACAAAAATTTAAGTCACTAAGATTATCCTATACTAAAATTGTAATATAACATTTTAAGAAATGGATATAGTAACTATTTAGAAGGAGCAAAACACTTATGAGTTATTTCATGCTTTTGTATAGAAGAATAGACTTTGAAAAAGGTCCTTCATACTGAACTAAACTCCATCTTGTACAGAATTTCATATTTATTACTCAAAAAATAAAAATAGGTTTGTTTATACATGTATATTTACTTTTTTCCCTCTTTAAGTACAGATTTTTGTTAATTTGAATTCCAAAGTGTGTATGAGACTTTAAATTTCAAATTAAATTAATGTGTTTAGTTTCTATCAATACATAATAAGGCTGCAAAGCTAACTATTTATTTATTTTTAAATAAACTTCCATTCTATTTTAAATGCTTCCCTTGTGAAAAACATTTAATGTCGAAATGATCAAGGCCATTAATTTCATAAATAAACCTGGTGATTAATCTATTTAAATATTATTTTGATTGTTTTTTAACTTAATAGTTATTTTATGTATGTAGAATTAAATATTTTGACACACATGTAATGCATTATTCAGTCATCTGAAAATAATCATTAAAATCTCATATGAATAAAAAAAAACTGGATCCAAGAAAAATACTAAACTATGATTCACTTTATTAAGCTGCAAATAGGTAAGAAAAATTACTGATATATTTTTGTATTATTAATCAATACAAAACACCCTTAATGTGTTAAAAGTTTGTGAAGCAGCTACTGTATGGCTATAAGAAATTCAATTATAGGTCTTAAAAATGTCATATTTTGTGTGATGCTTTGGTATTAAAAAAGTAAAGCACCATAGTAGAATAATAAGATAAACTTAGATAAATTAGTGACTTTTATTTCTATTTTGATAACTTATACAAGATTTTGCTTAAAGGAATTTTTATGACTATGTTAAGAGAAATATGGTTTCACTCGGTGCTTTCAGCATTGCTAAATATATGATATTGAATACTTTTAGTAAATAATAAAGAATTATATTTGTGATATTTGAAATAAATTCTTTTCTTTAATTTAAATAGTGAAAAAACTTAATAATTTTCATCTGATTAAAGAGAAAAAATATTTTAAAACAGAATTTTCCTATTTAGTATTTTGAACTGTAAAGATATTACTATAAAGAGTTGCATTTGACGAAAAATTGTTGGCTTGTCATGTATATAGTAATATGTTGTCTATAAAAATGTTATAAATATGGGTATAGAATGATTTCATCTAGCGTCCACACCAAGTATTATATGTATATATATACATATATTGTGTTTATTGGCAATAGGTTTTATGTCTATTCAAAATAGATTTTATGCTCTTTAACAAATATCTCTTGAAAATAAATAAGTGAAGATGTGATTGCACACTTTTAAAAGTGCTAGATATATGACAAAAAGTTACTATGTTTGGCAATAATGAAGCTGAATATTTAGACATTGGCTAACAAATTACTCTGTTTGGAAATATTGAAGTCATCGAAAAACTTGGCAAAAGTAAATATTCATCTGAAACACAATTTAGAGGAACAGAGGAAAAAGCAACTTTTTTAATGTTATAAAAGCTTTAAAATGAATTGAAAAACTGATGTAAAAAAAGACGCAGAATTAAAAACTTTGTAAGCAAACACTCTAAATAAAAAGAAATTCATAGCAATTTATAACAAAAATCTTTATATCAATACTAAAAAAAAATATATATATCAAATTTTCAACTGAAATTTAATAATGAAGCAAGAATATATAAATCACTCTCCTTACCTATTTACATCTTGTAATTATATTTTTATACTCCACATAAGATGTTAAGAAGAAATGCTTTAATCCAATTTGCAAATGACTGAATAATTAAAGTTTATGTATATGACAAAATATTCATTATTCACATACATAAAACAATAATATTTCAGTCTGAAATTAAGAACTTATTTAATTCATAGTTAAAATTTTGTTGGAAAAACTTGACGTAATCAGATAGGTGAAAATGTAAATTAGAGCAATCACGGACTGTCATGTCTACAATTGAATTTCTACAACTACGCAGTAAGCACAACGTGCACGTGCTTTTGATTACAAACAATATTCCGATGAAACCTTTCCTATTGGTTATATCGCTACGTTTTCTATCATAATCGGTAAAACTGACGTCATTTTAGGGACGCCTTCTCGCTTGCTTCATCGATCAGCTGGCACAACTCGTGTCCGAGTGAAAACGGGCCCCGGAATAGCAATTTCTCCTACTACCGAGAACAGCGATGGAGTAGAGATTCGGCTTTCGGCTACGTCACGTCTCACTCGCTTGTCTACTCGGCCGCGCTGTGAATTGGGCTGCTAATGTCTTGTTCGGTTTTGCAACGTTACATTTGCATGTAACTGGTTCATTAGTTAGAGACGATTTTGCCGGTATGTTTGATTATGAATCGAATCGCTTTGTTTTGTTTGATGTTTGGATTTTTGGATGTTGCATTGCATTGCATGCATTTTGGCAGGACGAGGGCCAGTGGCCAGAGCTGTAAAGCTTGAGTCAAGAAAGGAGTTCTGAAAATTTTTATACCTTTTATTAAATATATATATATATTTAATAATATATATAATATCTTGTTAAACTTTTTTTTTTTTTAATCCTTTTCTAGAAGTGAAATATAGAAAGAGTGTTTGGATTAATGTATTGAAACAGAATTTAGTTATCTGAATCATGAATATTCTTCCTAAAAAAAGGTAATATTTATAGATCTGAATTATATTCTTGTATTATGTGATAATGAGTATATGTGTAAAGACTATTTTTCACCTTAATAAAAGTAGTGTTAAATTATTACATTTAGTATTGTGAGGGAACCCTGTTCTATTATTATTATTTGCATGTGAAATTTTTTATTGTATGCTGTTTTGACCCCCGCTTCCAATTATTTTGTTAAAGTTAAGTCAGGGTTTAAGCTGAGTATAAATTTTCTTTAGCAAAAAAGCTAAAATCAGAAAAAAAAAAAGCTTTAGCAAAATGCTAAAATGCCAGAAACAGTAGAAAAAGATGAATATTAGTTTACACATTATTCTAAACGCCTCGATATGTTTGATTTTCATTTGTAAATTAAACTTAAAAGTTTTTAATGAGGTCTTTAAAGAGTTATACACAGAAGGTAATTTTTTTTTTTTTAAATTTGAAATCTAAAAATGTTATCATCATTGGCGTAACTAGATAGGGTCCAAGGAGGCCTGGACCCCCCCAGAGTTCCAGTTGGACCCCCCCCCCCCCCCCCAGAATTTTTCAAAAATCCAAATTACCATTTCTTCCTTTTTTTAAGTTAAAAGACATAAAATGTGCTGTGAAAATAGTACATACCTACGCACACACATAAAAAAAGAAAAACGATAAAGAAATTGCAACTATTGCAACTAACAGACACAACAGACAAGGACGTACCCAGCGAGAAGGTCCATGGGGTCCGGACCCATCCCGAAATAAAATTTAATAAAAGTTTCTTTAATAAATATGCCCTTCTGGTGTTCTAATTTTTTTTATAACCTACATAACTTTGAAAAGAAAATACGTTTTTAAATCAGTTCTTTAATCATTTGATAGAATTAGTTTTCCATGGAGGAGGGGAGGGGGGCAATAGCCACCTACATTAGAACCATATGTAAAATCAATCGGGAAAACGTATGATTTCTTATAGATATTTTTCGTACATGAACAACTTTTTGGTTACTTTTTCAAAATTTAAAAGTTTATCAAATAGCCCTAATGTTATTTTTTGTGGTCTATAAACGGACAAAAAAAAAAAAAAAAAAAAAAAAACGCAGACAGTGTGAAAAATAAGCTTATTTTCGATTTAAATTTTTTTCTTTTTCTGATATTCAGTTGCGCCTATTGTATTTCTTTAACAATTGAATGAAATTGACAGTTTACATGTATCTACTACGAGCACAATGACATCTTTTAAAGACGTTTACTATAAACAGAACTGTGCATGAAAGACTACTTTTGCTTAGCAATATTCTCAAAACATCATAATTAACATGCAATTTTTATGATGCATTGAACAAGATGGCCTCGAGACAACAAAGTTTCAATTTGATTCTGTATTTTTTATTAATATATAAGTAATTTCATAAATATGTGAAAAAACGAACATTTATAGAAAAGTATTTAATATTATAGTATCGTTATTTATCTATTTTATAGCAAACAATACACAAAATCGCTGACAGCTGTGGCCCCCATGTTATCCTCTGAGAAAATATTTTTCTATAATTACTCATTACCTAATGTGTTTTTAAAAAATCCGTTTTCACATTCAGAAAACTCATAATCATTAAATTGGAACTTATTTTCCAAAAACTGATTTTTAAATTTTTAGTATTTCATATTGTGGCTAAAAAATTAGAAAAATAAACTTCGTGAAAATTCGCTTATTTTAACTAAAAATTAAAGAGTAAAAATTTAAAAAAACTTATTTTTCAAAAATGAGCACTTATTTAACGATTGTGACTTTTCTGAATGTGAAAACAGAAATTTAAAAAATACATAAGGTAATGAGTCATTGCGGAAAGAAATTTTCCCATATGATAAAATGGGCCCACAATTGCTGCAATCTATTGTAAATGTATGTACTTCAATTAAGTATGTTCTCAAAAAATATTTTCCCTCTTCCCGATGCCCTACCAGTGGTCGAGCGTTTTTGTGCTGCTCGTGGACTCAGCTGTTTGGAGTTTTTTGCGGTTTTCTCTGAAATTTGCATAAATACGGGCCAAGATCTCTTAGAAAGACCCCCACGATGGAAATTCCATCCATAGGCCTAGGATCCTAGCGTAGTCAATCGGCTTTAAACCAACAACCACAACTAACCTCTTCCTGGTAAAGAGAAATTTTCTAAAACTTCCAGAGTCATCTATAAATAAAAATGCACAAAATTCACTGAAGGTACTATTTAGATGTTAAGGAATCGAGTGATGTTTTAAATATGCAAAAAACACTTTGAGAAATGTATAATTTTTTCATGTGAATTCAGTATGAACTGTAATTTTAAATTTTCATATTTAAAAAAGTGAGATTAAACTTAAATTCTAGGAAAAGCTTAAATTTTGCATAATTAATGATGAAGGTTTCAATTATAGTGAACAAGAGGCTCTTTATGAGAGGGGAAAAAAGATACTCAATTTTAAGCGTATTTATAATAGTATGTAAGGGGGTCCTTAAAAAAAAAAAAACATAGCCTTGCACCCTACGTGCCTTAATGAAACCTTGATTTTGGACGCCTCCCGAAATAAAATCCCGGGTAAGCCCTTGACAACGGAATTTTCTTTCTTTAATACTGAGTTGGAGAAGAAAGGGTGATATGCATATAATAGGTAGTAGGCAGAGAGGGAAAAAAAAAAAAAGGAAAACCTGTCCTGTGTCCTCTCTCTAGTAATAGAAATTCTGGTTAATTGTGAACCAAGTATACTCTTGATTCTCGGAAGAAAACAGGGGCAAAATAGTCATCTGTATTTTGGAGAGGTCAGTTCCACGAATGTTAAATGTCAAAGTTTCAAAGTAAAGACATTCGTTGTACGTTGTTGTTGGACCACAACTTATTGCAGATTTTTGAACCAGTGAAGTGCGTGTTTGTCATTTTCAAGCATCCAGAATAGTTTTGGTAAGTTATTTTTAAGAAAGATACTACATTAATAATTGTTATTATTATTATTATTTTTCTTTATGTGTATTTGATGATTTCTTGTAGAAAGATTTTCTTATTTTCCAAGGCCCAGCCGGCCCATGCGTTAATCAGACCCTATTTCTTCTTTCATTCTTAATTACAATTTTTAAAGAATTAATTTTTCATAAACGAAGCAAAAAAGCAGTTGCATGTAAAATTTGAATCAGTGGCGCACCCACGGAGGGGGCTTAGGGGGCTCAAGCCCCCTCCAGAACCATCTGACATGGTAAAAAACTTTAGATACGCATGAAAAATATATTATTCAAACACTGATATTGTAAGCAAAAATAAAGTTTATAAATTATACATTAAATATTAGGAAATTTTGAAATTTTTACATTCAAACACAAAAACAATGAACTAGTTCTTTTGTTTTTTATCTGAAAGATACCCTAGACATTCCATTGCAATTTTTAGGAATCGGCTTCTAAGGCCCTAAAGCATATACTGTTATCATGAAATCGAGGGAGTGTCTAAAAAGTCAGGCAGAAGAAGCAATCTGATGTGGAAGTAAGCAGGGATGTATTTGTCAGAAAAATGGGATACCAGGCCCATACAATTTTATATTTTAATTCATGAATATTTATAGCATCTTTGTGAAAGTTTGTTTTGTCCTTGGGCAAAATTAACACATTCGCATCGGCAAATGAAAATTCTCGTTTGATATAAAATAAAAATTAGCCCTGCTCTTGAGTAGTTCCTCTAAAACAATATTTTAAATTAAAAATGAAATTTGCATATTCATTAAACTCTTTATATGCCACTAGCACATATACATGCTAGTGAAATTTCACATCAATTGCTGAAGATAAAACATTAATCTCAAATTTAATCTCACATACGCAAAATTATTTCTCTAAAAATATAACGATTTAGAGGAATGCCAAAAGGCGTAATTTACTGTTCAAAATAGGAAAATACCCCGATAATAATATGTTAAGATATTTTACAGATGCTTCTGAGGATGGGGTCACTTATTATTATTATTATTATTTTTTTTTTTTTCATGGTAAGTAGAACATATAGTAGGGTCCATGCACAGTTTTCATATCTGCCTCTGGTGTCACTGAGATCTAAGCTCCATTTTTGGATAATGCAATTATTTCCTGTTATAAAAATTCAAATTTCATAATATATATAAATATTATACTGGAATACAATATCCTGTAATGAACTCAGAAAGGTAACGCTTGAAATATTTGCTAACTGAACAAATTAAAATTCTGAGTAATATATATTAGAATAGAATTAATGTTTTAGGATATTAAGAAGTTCGTTCTGCCCCCTGCTTGCTGTGTTGACTAACACCCACGAAGACTACGCGCCCGACTTGTTTCTGTTAACCAAACCTAGAAGCATCACCCCAATACTCCAGATAATTAAATAAAAATAGCCACGTAAAAATTTACACTGAAATTCTGTTATAATTCCTACATATCACAACTGTAACTTTTATTTGGCTATAATTATAATGATTTCTTAATTATTTAAGTATTACTGCATATGCATGTGAAGCAACGCAAAAGAGTATTAAATTTGATCAAATTTTATTTGCAATAGAAATATGGGGGAGGGGGGGGGGCATTTTATTTCGGACGCATTTTGTGTTCACTAGCTTGTCATATTGTACACGATATATATATTTTTTAATCATAGATGAACAGACAACTTTATGTTTACAAGCTCAGTGCCAACCGCAACTGACCGAACTACTGTAACTTACCAGGTTATATACTGATATAAATTCCTTGATTGCACTATTCAACTTAAATTCAATTTCATTCATTCGTTTACTTATTTCAAAAGAAATACTTAAAGCAGATTCTTTACTATATGTATGTGTGCGTATATACCCTTAAACCTATTTACAGTACTACAGGACCCAAATATTCATCAGCCCCCTCCAGACAGAAATTCTGGGTGCGCCACTGATTTGAATAGCGTCAGCTTTATTTTAATCTCACAAGGAAAATAATTTTTAGATATTGATTTAAATTAAGAAAGTTAAAATCGTCTGCAGATGAAACTAAAAAATAATTATATAAAAATCGTCTGTTTTTCCGAATATTTCTTTTAAATATTGCTTTAAGAATCATGTTGCTATTTCATGCAAAAACGAACGGCAATTTGCCGTTAGCTCTTAGGCGGCAGCAATATATAATCCGTCATCTGATCTTGTAAATGAATCATTAAGAAAATCATGCCCTTTTCATAGGAAACATACTTTATTGCATCTGAAAATTAAACGATAATTTTGTTACATTTCATTTTCAAAGTTTTAAGAAGATCTTAGATCGTAATGCATTTGAATTATTCCATTAATTTCCGTAGTTAAATCACTAATGCTGTTTATGTTATTTTCAACTGAAAACAAGCCATAATGAACCTGCTGATGTATGATAAAAAAATACACATATATACCCATCAATTTCAAAGAAATAAATATTTTTTAGTAATATGAGATCGCAAACAGATGCTTGGTTGAAGGGTTTAAGTCCGATTGACTACACACGGGTCTTAGTACTATCGGTGTGATGCTCTATGTGGGGGGTCTTTCTAAGGGGTCCTAACCTATACATACGCAAGCTTCAGAGAAAATTACGGAAAATTCCACACGGCTAACTCGATGAGCGCGACCTGAGGTCGAGCCCAGCATTTCCTATCTCTCAGCTTTGCGCACAGAACCGCTCAGCCGCTAGTGGGATCTATATCAAACAGATAAGCAGAAGCCATGCTCATGACAGATAGATGTACCGAAGCCATTTCTGCTTTTTTAAAACATTGTTGAAAAGCGTTAAAAACAAAAAAACTTACTACACAGCTGGAGAAAAAAATCTAGCATGTTATGGCGATTACAAAACTTTGTTCTATATTTTACCATATGAACTCCCGCAGTGCGAAACATTTATTAAAATTATTATTCATTAAAAATGTTTTCATGATAATACAGATGCGATTTTCATGTCAGAGAAGCATAAAACTAAATCTAAATAAAGTAAAATAAAAATGAATAAATGAATAATAAATTCTTTCTTCTATATTCAACGAAAGAAAGTATTGATTTCGTAAAAAATTTATATTTATGGTTTTCAATGGATTTATACGCTTTGAGAGATCCAGAACATATTTGACCATGTGTCTGTCCGTCAGCCTGTGTATGTATGTGACAAAATTTTGTGCAGATTATTGTATCTTAAGAATAACTGAACAAAATTTCATACAAATCGATCGTTACATCATGACATAAATTAGTGCATACCAATTTTTAGTAAAATTCAGCAAACAATTGGCGCTACAATTCCTCCCCTACCCTAATTTTTTAACGTAACGTATTGTACAAAATTTCGTAGAGAAGTCCTTACACGTTGGGGAAGAGGTGTAAGTTTTTAATATGGGTATCTTTCAAAACAACTCGCCAATACCTTTTAAAAGAATTGCTGAACTACTGATCTGGGACAATTTAAAATCAAGTTATCGATTTATTTTCCTTCTTAAAAGTGAAAAAAAAAAAAAAAAACCTTACAGAAAATTGATTTTTTAAAATGTTATTTTGTAGAACAAAAAATTGACCTTCTTTGTTTGTTTAGCATTATAAATCTCTGGGATGATAATCGTCTTCATTCTTCATGGGCAGATAAATTTTAATAAAAAATAATTTTTTAAGTTATTTGCAGAGAATGAGTTCGTATAGATGAAAGTTTTATGATGGCCACATCATATTAGGTTTATGTAATTTCTGGATGGTTTTGAATATTTCCTCAGAAATACGAGTCGTTAGTTGTTACCTGTATATGTGCCTCCAGTAAAAACTTTAAAGGAAATTCCACATTTTTTTTTTGGTTAAGTTTTTCTTGACGAATTTTTTTTAAATATTTATTGAAGCTATATATATGCCGAAAGTAATAAGTATCGTTGTGTATAGCTTTCGCTGAGATCAGAAAATTAAAATAAATAAATAAATAAAACCTTTTGCATATTTATTTATCCCATAGTGTTACTGAGTGCATTTATTTACAACTACATTATCATACAGTAACTACTTCAAGTGTTGTCTTCAATAATAACAAATTTATTTTGAAAAAAGGGGGGTAATATAATAAGCAGGCAATTAAATATTCTAGTTAGGTTTCTCTCAGTTAAATTATATTTTAAATAAATTACTCATTTTTAATATTAGTATATTCAGTTTTATTTTGATATAATATTCTAAACAGAAATGCTTTTTAATTATAACATTAACCACTTTTACTTAATTTTTCTCCCCTTAAATCGCTTTCTTGGAATACTTACCTAGGGATAATCCTTGCCATTTTTAATCAAATTAGTTAAATCATTTATACTCCCACCATCCCACCTTCTTTAATCATATGATATTGTGTTGTAATGGAAATACAAGTAACAGTCACTGTTATATTAAGAGCAGAAAAAGAGCAATTCATTTCATATTATTATGAGAATTGTAACTTTTTCCTTTTAGATTCCATGTATATTTCTTCATGCATTATCAAGCTGTAAAACGCCTTTTACTTATATTCAACTGGTAAGTTCACCTGTAATATTCACCGGTTTGTTTTGGAAAACTGGGGCTTAAATAAATAAATAAATAAGAAAGAAACACACACGTCTTTCGATACAAAACTCCGTTATGCACTTTTAACATCGTCCGTTATGGAAAAGGGTTGATACTGAGTCTTAAAAACTATAACGTAAATATTAATTACAAATTTGAAAAATCGTGAGATAAAGGGGCCATGGCCCCCCCTAGAAAAATGTTCTAGTTACGCCAATGGTTATCATATAGTGCAAATTCTGACATATTACTGCCATAAACAGGTGGATATGTACCTGTGTTTATTGGTGCACGATGCGAGGAGGAGGTGGTCTCACGAAACTATGTGTGCCCCGGGTCTCGCATGAAGTTATTCAGGGTCTTTTTGTGTAGGGTCCTTCGTGTGAGGCCCGGGGTAAACATGTTTGTGGGCTCCACCCCCACCATTCGCACTGTGCAGGAATCAGCAAAAGTACACATATATACCTGTATATGAAACTAAAATAACAAAATTTTGCATTTTATGATACCACTTTTGTCATTTTTAGAGGCAAAAGGGCATTTTCAGGGCCAGTTTTAGGGCTCTTTGCTACTCAGGGCCCGGGACACCATGTGCTCTTGTGTTAATCAGGCCCTTGATTGCGTGTACGTATGCTTTTTTCATTGGGTATGCATATTAGTATATCATTTTCGATGACCTTGTATTAGAAATGTGATGGGCCCCTCCCGAAAAAAAATCCTGGCTACGGCCTTGGTACTTACCACTGTAACCAGATCAATTCGAATATAGTACAAGCATATACTTTAACACATTTATTGACAGACATGAAAATTATTAAACTTTTTAGATTATTACTTTATATTGTAAACTTTTTTAAAGCAATGTGAACATCGTAGATACGACTTACATTCTTTTTCTGGAGATATAATTATCACTATAGCATGTAAAACTACATTAAGCTTATCCCTTATACTGTATCTGAAAATAAAAGCATAACTTATGAAAAAAAAAAAAAAAGTAATATAAGTGAAATTTGTTTATTACTATTCAAAGCTTTTTGGTTTACAATGTATAATTTTTCTTTCTTTCATATTATGGCAGATTACAAATGCCTCATGTTTATTTACAAATTGATTTCCTGTATGCGATTCTTATGCATAGTTCAGCGTTTGATTTTCTTTATATGCAGGAACCAATGGTTTTTTCTTGATCAATGTTGCGATTTTTTTTTTCCATGAAAGATTCGTTGTAATATTTACGCTGAAGATTTTTTTTTTTTTTTTTTTTTCAATTTGTGTTTAGTAAGATGCTTTAGCAAAAAGGCGAAAACATGTTATTTCATTTTCGCATTTTAGATAAGTCTTATAGCATTTTACGAAAAATGCTACCATAGTGGAAATACTGGGTAATGTTGAACATAATAAATGTTTTTTAAAGAAAAAAAAGAAAAGAAGAATGCTTTTATATGGCTTGCATCAGGATTTAACCTGGCAAGAAAGTTTCTTTAGCATTTTAGCTAAAACGTGTAAGCAGTATTTTAGCTTTTTTGAAAATTAACTCTTTGAATAGAAATGATTTCTTTTTCTTAACTTGGTTGTCCCCAATTTTGTTTTCTGTTTGTTTTGTTCACTGACGATTTTAACCAAGCCTATATTGTGATTTAAGAAAAATGAATCGGCAAAATTTTGTTTCGATTTCAACAAACACAATACTAGCACTGAGAATACATCTATGAAGCAAATTCTTAATTATGTTTTAAAATATTTTTGCATTTAAATTCGACCATTAAAAGTTGAAATTAAATCCGAATAGGCTAAATAGATAATGATTCCCAATATTTTGAGTGATTTTGCAATTTCTGTCCACGAATATTTGCGTAAAAACTAGAGGTAGTTATATAAAGATATTATTGCATGAAATAATCCAGTTTTAGCTCTTTAGCGAAATTCTTACTGACCTAGTTTAGCAAAATACAATAACTTTTAGCAAAATGCTAAAAAAACTAATGGCAGTTTAAACCCTGGCTTGCATATAAACTTGTATATCAGGCAAAGAAAATGAGTATAGTAAATTTTTACAAGTTTTTTTTATGAGAGAGGGAATTGATTTCTTGCGAAATAAGTTTGCTTCTTGAGGCTAGTTTGTGAGAAGTGGCTGAAATATGAAAGTGAGGGAGAAAAAATATGCTGGATGGTTATGGAGGTGCATTTTGATTAGTGGTATCCAAGGATAAGATTTTTCAACCTTTCGTAGATTTAGCCAGTTTTTTTTTTTTTTTTTTTTTTGGGGGGGGGGGGGGAGGGAATGAGGGCTATTTGTTGTATCAATTAAAACTTTTAACCACAGTCTCTACTTATCCGTGTCAATGATTGATTACTAAAGCATAATTGTTTGTTCTTTTTTTTTTTTTTTCTAATGACGATTAAAAAAGGATGCATTAGCATTTATGACTGCACTATAGTTATTTTGTCATCAAAATTCTTGTATTTCATTTGCATGTTTTGCCTTTGCGTAATAGTTTCACTTTTTCTGTCTTTTTTGCCAAATATCATCCCGGGTGAACCAACAGGAAAAAGTATAATAGTAAGAAATCTATTGCATTTAATGGCATGTGGTTGGTTCCCAGCCTGTGATGTAACTTTAGGCAAGATTTTATTAGTATAAAGACTGAGGATATAATTAATCGGTATTATTTTTCAGTTATGATTTGTATCGATTGATCACAGTTCATTGATAAAATAATTTTGGAATAAATATAAGTGAAATCAGAAAAGAAAGAATTTTTGAAAGTCTTGAAGTAGATGAATTTAAGTTTCACTGTTTGTTGATTTTAAATTTTGACAATGATACTTAAAAAAATTGGTTAATCAATTAACATTTTACATTGTAATATTTTAAGTAAGTGTACTTTTCTGTGAAATAATTTGCTAATTTCTTTTTTTATAGTAAATCTCCAATATCAATTGTTGTGTTACACAATAATGTCACACTGAAAATGTGATTAGCATATCTGCTTTTTTTTAGTCACTTATTATAATACAAGTTTATTTTGGCATTTAGGTGGCATGTTCGTACAAAGCAGAATATTGAGAGAGTTAGGAGAGATGAAGCAAAAGCTGCTGAAGAAGAGAAAGAATTGAAACGTAGGATTCATTTGGCAGTAAGTATATGATAGCTATTTTAAAAATAAAATTAATCAAAGAAAAATAAATAGTATCTAATATTTTTACTTTCCGAACACTATAGTGAGGAGAGTATTGTAATCATGTCAAAAATCCAAATTTGAGATTTTGATGTTTCTATACGTTTCGAGGTCCTCTGAGTACGTATTCACTATTTTTACGATGATATGTGGATGTGTGTGAGTGAACACGCTAGCGTTTAAACGCTTTGCTCAAATGAGCTGTAAGTTGGTACGCATGTTGCAAGTCATCGTAGCACGAACCCTATTGATTTTGATGGATCTAGTAGCACTTATAGTTTTTTTACAGGGACACAAAGAAAAATTCTTTATCATTATGGCCTGTGGGACCAAAATCTTAAAAGTACGATTGCATCTAAACGCCTTATTCAATTGAGCAACAAATTTACACACATATTATAAGTCACAAATACTCAATCTGTATAGATTTTGGAAAATCTAGCACTGACAGTTTTTTTACAGGGACACAAAGAAAAATTCTTTATCATTATGGCCTATGGGACCAAATTTTTAAAAGTGCGATAGCATCTAAATGCTTTATTCAATTGAGCTGAAAATTTATATGAATATTATAAATCACTGTTGCACTAACTATAAGCATTTTGGTGAATTTAGCATTTATAGGTTTTTACAAGGGACACAACGAAGAATTCTTTATCATTATGATCTTACGGCTCAAAGTTCAGTAGCGTTAAATAAAGCATCGTGTAATATATGGAGAAAAATACTCAAGAAAAACACTCTATTATGGTTTTCTCTCTTTTGTTTGTTTAACAACTCTTCTTTCTTTACTTTATCTACAAAACTGTTAATTACTCAATGTTCGGAAAGTCGAGTGGAGTCATTCCAGATTTTTTTAATGTATTTTTGATAAAAGCTGTATCTGCAAGGTGATTCATAAAGTAATGAAATTCAGCTTATGAAAATTGCTGTACAGTAATACGGGATTTTCACTGATAAATTTATTTTGAGAATTTTTGCTTTGCATTAACATAAGTAATGAATCTCTATACTCTTCATTTTTTTACTAGGTAGAATAATTGAATTTTTTATTTTATATATTTTTAAGTTACATAAAACATCAATTGTATACATAAAAGAAAATATATTAAGATTTAAATACATCATTCAACACAACAGAAGTAACAGTAATCACTGAAACTTCATTTTAAAAACATTTACTTTAGTACAGTGTTAAATATTAACTTCTATCCAGAGATATTGCCAAGATTTTTTTCAAAGAGTGAAAATACTCGACCATTTTTAAGAGAGTGAATTTGTCATTATTGGAGTTAAAAAAAAGTGGGAATTTTTTTTTTTTTTTTCATGAACTTAAACAAAATTTTACTTCTTAATATGTTCAAAAATGAAATGTATGTATACAGTAAATGTGTGCACATAAACTCAAGTTATAAGTTTAAATTTATGAGTTGAAGTTATATTATATGGCTTGGCCAATTGTAATAACATTCCTTTCAGCATAATTTGCACAAAATAATATCAGAACTCAGAATATGAACATAATATTACTCAGTTTACATATTTAAATGAATATTGAAAGGTGATAAGACCATACTCGAATCTGAGAAATTTTATTAAAGATGCAAACATTTATAGTTTTACTACCTAATCAAAATAATTTTAATTGTACAAACTTTTTACTAATTGTAAAAGAAGACATTTATCGATTAAAAAAATAAAGTATGTAGAACATTGAATTGAAGAAAGAATGTAAACTTTTCTAGACACATACAACAAAATACACTAAATTTAACCTAAAAATACAAAGCAAGAAAATACTCAGGATTAAAATTTTAAGGAGTATTTTTTAAATTTTATTGCATAAAATACGTTTGTGGAGGAGTTAAAAATATCTCTTTCTCTGCTTCTATCATTAATAGGGTTCACACCAGCATGGCAACATTGCAATAATCTTTGCTGAAATGCCAACTATAGACGACAACTTTGTCATCTGAAATATTTAAGAAACTTTTTTTTAATAATTTGGTAACACTTGTGCAGCATGGAGGATTTAGTTTAGTAGTGTATTTGGATTAAACATTAAAAAATTACCAATGTAGCTTCATTTCTAATTGTATCGGAATCGCAACCTACCACTGCCTCAGTAAAAGTGCATGATTTTCGGCGAATAAAACAAAATGTTGAATATGTTGGGTTAGATTGGATTTGGTTGATTAATGACATACTAAATTTGTATAGTGAGCTTTAGGAGTCAGTCTGGGATTCACCCACTGCTAAAGGGTCTGAATACTTGTGGAAACAATCAGTTTAAAGGCAAACACACTCATACACACAAAAAGAGTTAAATAAAACCTTTGTTGTCAAAATATACGAAATTTGACGCAAATGTAATCACTTCCGTAGAGAATCAAAATAATGTTGGCATTCCTTTGTAACATGTAGTACATTGGCATTGTAAGGGTGAATCACAGACCATTCCAATTTCCCATTGCATAGCTCTAGTTTGATGTTAAATCTAAGCAAGAGCATCATCTAAGAAATCTAGATAATGTATTGATGATTTTAATGTTCGATGTTGGTGTGTCTAATAATTGTAAGGAAACTACGATATGGATACAATATGAGCACAACACCCCTCAACATATAAGTTCCGTCATTACGCTGGCAGTATCAGTACTTGACTACATTTAATCCACAGCGAACATAGCACTAAATGTTTCAGTTGTTACTAGAGATCAGTCCAGAGGTAAAATTGGGTCTGTTAGAGGGCCCTTCACAAAATTTTATAGCTTAAAAAAGAACCTATCACATTTTTTTGTTCTAATAAAGGAAACTCTTTGCAATTTTTTTCATCCTAATAAAGGAAGGACCTTTCACAAAATTTCTATTCTAAAAATAGATCCTTTACAAATGTAAAATACATATTGAACATTATATCTTCAAATGTCATTTTGGTGAGAGGAGTGAAGTTTCACAGTATTATCGAAGGTAAAAATGTGAACTGCATAAAATATATATTGCACATTGTAATCTTCAAATGTTCAAATAAATAATTTTTTTAAATCTTTTCTTCTATTTAAAAAAAAAAAAAAAAAAAAAGGCTTTGAGGGCTAAAAGGGTTTTATCTTCATTTCACCTGTAGCTGAAAAAGTTAGTAATTTTAAGTTAATATGCAAATTTAAATTTAATGAAAGAAATCATCCAAAATGAATCAGATTTTTTTTATTTTTTTATTTCTTTAATTATCATATAAAAAAATTCATTTTATTTATAAGTAAAAAAATATTTTAAATATTTATTATTATAATTATTTGTATTTTAGGAACAAGAAGCTAGAACAGAATATCTAAGAAAGAAAGCTAGAGGTTCTTCAGAACAGAATGAAAAATCTCTTGACTACAAAACAGAACATATTAACTTTTTTGAAGAACTTGAGAAAAGTGGAGTATGTGCTTAAAAATTTATTTGTAAAATATTTATTTTTTATTTGTACAGTCCCACTTCTGGTTTTCACCAAAACCTGTAAATTTAAAGAGAATCTATAAACCCATTTTGTTAAAAAAAAAAAAAAAAAAAAACTTGCATGTGAATCAGAATTAAAATTGACCTATTTATGCAGGACACCTATCAATTTTCTGTATTAGTAACTAATGTATATGAAAGGACAACTAAAAGAGAGTTCACATTGTAATTTTGAAAAAAAAAAAATTGATTTGTTTTTGAGAGGTGGACTTATGGTCCCTATCCAGTTTTCATCGGAAGTTGGCAAAATCATAGTGTAGACTGGACCTGTATTGATTCCGAAGTTTTGTTATTCTATCTTTATTTGTTTTGAAGATATGATAAAAGGTTCTTCCCACACATACATATACACACACATTGGCCAATTGCCAAAACTACTTTTTTGGACTCGGGAGTCTTTAAAACAAGTAAACCAGAGAAAATTCAATATAAAAATTTTTGATTGAAAATAAAGAATTCTTCTATTACTTGTGGTAGTTTTGTAATGGAAGTAAAAATATTAATACATCACATCTAAAAGGAAAAATGTGCTTTAGCCCACTGCTTGGCGTCTCTTCCAGAAATAGTCAATTAGGTGCGTTTCTGTACCGCTACTTTCCAATTTTCTGAAATTGTCAATTTTGCGTATTTTAATTAAAGTCTCTAAATTTATAATCTAACAAACTGGTCTTGCAAAAACATAAAAAAGCAACCAAAGAAAAATATATATTTAAAAAATGGCACAATTTCACAAAGAAAACATAACAAAATATTTAACTTTAGAAAAGTAAAGAAAAAAAACAGAAAATATTCCAAAAAATATACCTAATCTTCTAAGCAAAACATAAAAATATATTAATAAAAAATATGTTTATTGACTTACCCGCTTTCAGAATTTTTGAGAAAACACTTACTATTCAACTTGATTTAGTGAAAAGATAAAGGCTTACTTGTTCATAAAAACTACGTAAATTAGCAGTATCTATACTATCCAAATTAACAATATTTAAAATACAGTTTGAAAGTATTCAATTATCTTTTATATAAAATTGCCCATAGAAAAACGATTAATTAACAAATTTTTACATAAATCATAGCAACCAGCTAATAAACTAAACTTACAATTCAAAAATGACCCACTGCTGCCATTTTAAAAAACTAAAAAGCAAATCTTGAAGACAGAAAATAAAATGTTGCAAACGAACACTGCAAATGCAAAATGCAACAGTCAGTAATACGTACATCTGTACGCTTCGTGCACATTAAAACAAAAGAAAAACAAAACCATCAATAAATGCCCCTCACTCCTGTGGCAAAAATTTTTTCCTACTTTCTGTGACAAACCACACTAGAGCTAATTTCTGTCCGTAAGATGATATTATTCAATTATAAGTATATGCATTACTAACAGGCAGTGTAACATGAGCTTTTTTGTTTCGAAAAATGTTTATAATAATATCAAATCTATAAACATTTTTTAGAAATTTATAACCTCATATTAATTTTTGGTAAGAAGTGATTTTTTATAAATTAAAGAACAATAAGTAAAGGGATTATAATCGTTATGAACGAATAGTTAACCCAATAAATAAAATGATTCATAGGAAGACAGGAACCCCATATCGGCAGATGCGAGACGAATGTCACAGATTTTTTTCTCACAGAGAACATTTCGCTCCGTCCTAGAACCCTTGCATAGTCAATGGCCTTAACACCTATACCACACCACTACCGTTAAAGTTCTATAGCTTTAAATACATTATTTATTTCGATAAATAACTGAAAAAGACAATTATTTAAAGTATTATTTTTTGAAGCTTCATTAGCATATTAAGATAACTTAGCTCTTGAAAGTATTTAAGTGAAAATCAAAACGCTGCATAATTATAGCCTTCCCTTTCCCTTTCTTTCTGCACCCCTTTCAGCATTTAATTCTAATTAAACATAGTTTCAGTTAATGTAAACAAATATTTCTTTCATCCTGAGTCAGTAAAGTTGATTATGCAATGCCTTGCACATGAATATTTTATCTAATTATTTATGTGTATTGTGTGTTTCTCAGATTATAAAAGTAATTAATTTGTTATTTTTACTATTTTCAAGGGATATTGAAGAATTTTAATAGATAAGGGAAAAATCCAGTAATATGTTTCATGCAGCAGCTGTAAGAAAAGCAAAATTGAAAGTTCATGTGGATCGGACCGTTATTGTTAAATTGATATATAAGATGTCAAGGCAGAGTAATTAATTAGCAGTGAAGCTATTTACACATAGCTGAAAAAGCAATTTAAAATGCACCTGATAGATAATTAACTGACCATGGTGTGAATGATTGAAAAGAAATAGACATGAAATAAAATATCTAGCTTTTATTTATTGAAAAAAATAAATAAGTCAATAAAAAATAAAAACTGTAACAAAATATTTCATTATATCATCTATTATCAAAGTGTAAAACTCATTAAGATCCGGGAGTTAAAATAAACAAAACTATTAAACCACTTTAAATCAACCAACGAGAAAAATACATATTTTACCTTATTTATCCATTAACAACAAAAGTACAACAACCAAAAATAAAGTTCTGTTAACTGCTAAAATCCCGAGGGACAGAATAAACGACTGCTATACAGTGATGCCAGATGGTCGAAAATTGTTTCCCGAAACAGGTCTTCAAATTTCTCCAAAACAGGGGTTTTTTTCGAAAAAATCCCCAGCTTGATTTCTACTAAAAAGGGAAAAAAAAAAAAAAAAAAAAATTATATATATTATATCAAGTAGATTTTTCTACGATTTAAGCTCAGATTTTTTCCCCAAATGAAAGCAATTTTTGAAAAAAAAAATCACCAAATAACAATAAAGCTATTGAAAGTCTCTAGTCGTAGGGATAAATCATTACTTTGCCAACATTGACAGAAAGTTGAAGAACTCCCCAGATTTGTCCCCAAAAATTTGAGAATTCCCCAAAAAAGTCCCCACAAACATTTGGTCCCCAAAATTGTCCCCAGAAGCCTCAAAAATCCCCAAAATGGGGACAAAATCCCCAATCTGGCATCACTGCTGCTATCAAATAAACATCTACTATAATTTCATCTCTGCTTGAAAACAGATGGTGACTACTAAAACGATCTTTAAAGTTAATCACTTATCCTGTGCAGAGGGAAAGAAAAATAAAGAAAACGCAATGACCCACATTCAGTTTATTTATTTATAGAATGGATGATGGGAAGGATATCAAGTTACAGATGTAGATTAGACATGTGTCTGTTTCTTAGTGGCTATTGCAGCTATTTTTACATCATCACAAAGAACTTATACTTTCGGAAAGAAGGTTTGCTTCCGTAGCGATAATGCAAACGCGTCTAATCACGTGACTTGATAGAATAACCATACACCAAAAACAGTGCAGTCAATGGATTACGGTCACAGTGTTTTCTTTTCACCATCTTGCTTGCATTGAACAAAGAACTTACACTATCTGGTAGTATAAGTTCTTTGCATTACTTTCACAATGATTATAGATCTTAGCCTTATTTATTGTACATTAAAAAGCCTTCTTCATTTTCTTCTTCTTTATTTTTTTTTTGCTATATATATATTTTATTTTTTATGTATTATATTTGTATTTTTATTTAAAAATATTTTAAATAGGTCAAATATTTAGGAAATGTATTATAGGAATATATAGGAAATATATTATAAATCAATATTTGTTCCAGACATTTACATATACAGTCTACTCGCATTATAACGACCCAACGTGATGTAGCGACTTTTTGAAAAGTCCCGATTGATTTCCAATTAAGATAATGTTTTTTCATATTTGATATAACGACCAGGAAAAGACAACTTTTTAATTGCAATTCGAACCACATAAGCTGTTTGGTAAGAAATTTCAAAAGAAACCATCAAAAACAGATTTTCTCAAATTCAGGGAGTATGTAGAAAATTCATCGAATGTTCTTGGTAAAGATTATTGATAGTGGAAATGCAAAAGGGATATTAAATGTAGAGAATAATGAAAACATCAATTATATTCCAAAAATTAGTAATCCTACAATCAAAAATAAGCTTTTAAAATACGTAACAAACTTTCGAATACTTTAAAAAATGAAAATTATGGAAATGAATAATTTGAAAACACCATTCGTTTTAAAAATGCTTTATTCCAATTTCAAAATTACATCAAAACTCGATTATTGCTTTCTTCATAAAATATTAAACACGTAATTAGTTGTTCGTAAATGGATAGGAGAATTTGATTTTTGTACAGTATGTATGCAATTCATACCCCTTCTTTTCTTTTCTATTATGTAAATTTTATCAAAATAAAATTATTCTTTCTATTAAAATTTTTATGGTACCATTTATACTTTATGGTATACACACACAGTGGCGGATCCAGAACTTGACTTTTGGGGGGGGGGCTGAGATTTTTCAAAATGCTATTCTAGACAAATTAAAAATTTACAATTGCAATATTCAATTGTGAATGTCAGTGTTTTTTTTTTTTTTTTTTTTGGGGGGGGGGGGGGGGCTTCAGTCCCCTAGTTCCCCCCCCCCCCACTTAAATCCGCCACTGCACACACGTACTGTATAATTAATTCAAATGGTCATCTGGAATCATTATTTTCATTTTCTTCAAATTTGAGTAAATTATAATGTTTCTCATTGGTTAACATTATTAATTGATTTCAATTTTAAAATTTTATTTCACTTATAAATTCTAACACAATTAACATTTTACCGACAGTATGTTATTTGCAACCATTATCAAACTAAGTTAAAGGAAAGAAGCATCATTTAAAAATTATTTTCGATTCATTTGATCTAACGATCCAAATTGAGTTGTCCCGATGGGGTCGTTGTAACGTGAGTCCACTGTATATATATAATATATATTAATATGTACTGATAAACTATTCTTATTTCATATATTTAAGATTTTTTTTTTTTAAATATCATTTTATAAATAAAATATGTAAATTACAGACAGATATTTAAAAAAAAAAGTTTCTGGTAAATTAATAGCATTATTACAATTATTACTATTTGATAAAATTTAATAAAACAATTATTTTTATTATAAATTATTATAAAAAAAAAAAAAAAAAAGAAAAAAAATGCTTTAATATTTAAATGTATATTTTAATATTTTCCTACACTTATTTACAATTAATCATAGATATTTTTAAAGTTTCCGGAATTAAATAAATCAATAGTTGCTGCTCTAAATTCTACGCAACGGAAAAAATAATGATCTTAAAAAATAAATAATTAAAGTATTAACTATGATTAATAATGGTTAAAAATGATTAATGATAAATACTGAATGAGGATGAACAGTTGATGATGAAATGTAATTAATGATTAAAGCGTAAAAAATTCAAAATCCTGCACGATCGCTGAAGATGACAGAATCTGTCAATGAACTTGTTTACAAATACAAATACGGCGTCCTGTGATCACACAACAGTACAACGCATGCGCATATACACGAATCTGATTTTGAAATTCTTTGCATGCTACTCTTGTACAGGCATACTATAAACTCTGCCAGGGGGCATTAGTTATGCTTTAGCTGCAGCTGGCCTTCTTATTGTAGTATAAATTTTTTTATCATCACTTACGTGAAAAGTGGAAGCAGAAGTTTTATTATATCATATCAACGACATGTAAAAATAAACAAATCATTAACTTATAGCTTGTAACTTTACAAATAAATGTAACTAATTAAGAATAAAGAAAAACATCTTTGGAAATAAATTTAAAAGTTTAAGTGGGTCAAAAGAAATTGTTAAGCCTTTAAATAAATTACTTTAATGATGTTTTAATCAAAAATATTTATCTGAATTTAGATATGCTTTATAGTTTTAATCAAAATAATAACTTCAAATTTAAGATAAATTAAATGATATTTTTATAATAATCTTTATCAGTGTGATGAGACATAGGAAAGGGCTTCCAATATTTAACAGTTATCTTTTTCCTGTTGTGAGAAAAAAAGGGGGAAAAAAGGTGTGTATGTGTGACAGGGAATTATAGGGATGATTGTTAGAAATTTATTTAAAGATGATAAAAGGGAAAGACAACTTCCCTCAAAGACCGCATGCATAGTCTGAATAAGAAATAGAAGAGATATCGCATCAGACAACAAACGAAATTGAGCGAGATAGAGCGTGGTCACAAATCATGTGTGTAGAAAGAATATTTCTGCTCTTCCGTTCACACACAGCATTCGGCGTTCATTTTCTCCTGTTGTTGCATCACTGTAAATGATTGACATTGTAAATTGACGATTGTAAATGTAACCTTTCTGTACCTTTCTGCAGAAACGAGTGGATTCTGTGAAAGCGAAACTTAATCTGCAGAATAGTTTTAGCGCAAGTTATTGGACTGAATATTTTTTTTCTTTCAAAATTTTTTGTCTCCTAAAAGAAAAATCTTCATGCAAGGACCTTGTGCCGTTCT
Source organism: Salticus scenicus (assembly GCA_963930645.1). NCBI lineage: Eukaryota > Metazoa > Arthropoda > Arachnida > Araneae > Salticidae > Salticus > Salticus scenicus. The sequence goes on from CAWVNO010002708.1 coordinate 100,286, forward strand.
GTGACAATGTCGCCGTGATTCTGCCACGGGGCCCCTTACCCAATCTCAGTGAATCTTTAAAATGCACAAAATTTTGTTTTGCAGCAATCAACAGTACGTATGTCTGTACGCTTTGCGTACATGAAATCAACTGATGTTTCAACAATTAAAAATATGAAATTAAATGTTATGTTCATATAAAAATTAATATTTTTTAGTCATATCACTAAATATTTCATGATTATTTTATAGTTTTTTCCCCTTTCATTTTGCCATTCTAATTTAAGTTTTATTTTTTAGCCTTCATGTGGCAAAAATAAAGAGCATGAAGAAGAAGAAAAAGCTAGAAAAGAAAAATTTGAAAAAGACCTTGGCATTTTAACATATTTAGGTCAAAATTCACTTGAAGCAAAAGGTATAAACTTTTATTTACTTTGATATTATGTATTAGTTGTGAAATTTTCTCGAATATTTTCTTAAATATATGGAAAATATTTATATATGTATATATATGGAATATATATATATATATATATATATATATTATTTTACGAATACAAAATAAAAAATTTTTTCCAGATCTGTATTTTTTATTTAAATTTGGAAATGGATTATTTTTTCTTAATCATTGAACAATGTGCACTCTGACTCACAGAAACAGAAATTTCACTTGCTGGAACTTTTTTTATATTGCTCATATCTACATCTTATAATAAAGTTTCTGATTATTTTATGTATCATTTTGCTGACTACTTCATCTTGATTATTTAATGGTATATAACTCCTAAAAACTCTTGAGTTTTTTTTTTTTTTTTGAATAACCACTTTATCACTTTAAAACAGTATACCATTTAAAATAATAAATTATCGATTATAACATTTTAAATAAGTTTCTTATATAATTCTATATCAATTAAAATTTTATTTGTAATAATATCAATGATTATTATTAGTGCTTGAAATATGATGTAATGAGTTAAAGTAAAATGAGTAGTAATGTTTTGAATAAATTGAAATTGTAAAATTATAACTGAGTTTCTTTTACAGTTGTAACAATCAATATTTTTATTTTCTTTGCCCTTTTTAAATTTTGCAGTATAGATAAAGCTTTAAAAAAAAAAAAAAAGTTTGTGTGTGTGTGGAAAAGGGGGGGGGGGGCAATGGACAGAGTAAACAAGCTTGACTTTTTGAAGCAAAGTTATGTTGGAACTAAAAATTCTTCTGTATGGCTCATTGTCAGGCATAAGTAATCAACCCCCCCTCCCAATCAATTTATATGGTTTTAAAATTGCAGTGATTCCAACAAGACTTGCATCTGAGGTTAGTCTATGTTAAATCATAAAGCCATTAGTATATGGTTATCACATTCAATCTAAAAAAAAAAAAAAAAAAAAAAAAAATGGAGGGAGGAATGTCAGATAGAACTTCATGTAATTCTGCGACAATAGGTTTGTACTTGTATGTGGTATTCTCATTTACTTTGCCTTTGTGTAGAACAAATTATTTGAAAATCCATTCTAACGAATATTAGAAAGGTTTAAAGTGATGTTAACATTTAGAGCCACAAATTTTTCTTCTGATAAGATGGAATATGTGGATCCTGAATCAGCCTCCATTTACTGAATTTGGTAAATTTCAAACCAATCAACAAATTTGTATTATAAGGTTTGATGAAATATTATTAATATCATTTGTATCTCAGAATACAGTTAATTTTGTCAGAAATGATTTTCTTAATATATGACTTGCAATTTGGAATTTATCTTTTTTTTTTTTTTTGTACTGAAATTTAATTTAAGATTTTGCTAGTCACTTTTTTTTATTGCACAAATTATACTTGAGACTCCTTTGGTAATTGTAACATTCTGTAAATTTATTATTAATTTGCTGCATCTAAAATATAAATTATCAATTTTTATATCCATTATAACTTATTTTATATTTCATAGACTGTAAACCTGAAAATTGAAATTTTATATTCTTTGCCAGTAGATAGATCTTTTTAAATTTACTCACTACTCTTTCAGCTGCTTACCAAAATGTATAATTTTCTTGTTTAAAATTTGAAAATAATTTTTTTTTTAATTGTCCAATCTTTTTTGCATGTGTGGTCTAAATTTGTCAATTTTTATGACATGTTCATTTTGATGTTGCCGATTTTGGGATGAGTCTATTTTAAAATGATTGATTTTTTTGTGAAAGGTTAATTTTTGAACTTGAATATTTACTAGATACACACACACACACACAAAAAAAAAAAAAAACACTTGTAGCTGATTGCTAAAAGATAGAGCTAGTACATCACTGAAAAAAAAATAGTTTAATTGTAGCTAACTGCTGAACTTTATGATATTTTTCTGTCAATTAAAGCTGAAATATGTGATCATTTTACTGCTAATCAACAGTTTCACATTGATTTCAAAGCTAATTTTCAAAATATATGATTATTTCTCCACAAATCAAAGTATAATTTATGAATGATACCATATTTTTGTAGGCTATTTTAAAATGTGTAATTATTTCATCACCCTTTGACTTAATTTATCTTTAATTGGAGAAATAAATTATTATTATGTGATTCTTATGATATTCTTATTTTATGATGGTTTTGGGTGAAGAAGAAAGTGGTGAGTTATTTGATTTTTTGTGTTTACTTTATTTGATTCAGTCGCCAGGTGGCAAGCAGATATTTTCATTTCCATTAGACTGAATATTTTGATTTTTAGGTAACAGAATGATTTAAACTGCACTGATTAATTAAATGATTTTGGTTTGTACATGAAACATTATCACACAGGGATGGGATTTTTCAGCTTTTCAGCTGATTTAAGCTTTTTTGTAAATTTGTAAAGTAGCTTTTCAGATTTTTTGTAGTTTTTTTTTCAGCTTCTTTTTTATGTTTCCGATGTGTATTTGTTCATTTTTTATACATTGAAGGTTAAGATAAATATGTATTACTCTAATATAATAGATTTTGTCATCAAAATTATAGTATTTCATTTTAATGTCTTGTCATTGCGTACAGTTTCAGTTTTTTTTTTTTTTTTGTATTTTTGCTAATCTCATCCCCACATCAAGACTGATGGTGCAAAGGAGATTATTTAGGCATTCATATTGATTTTAGCTTTTCTATGCTATAAAAATATAACATTATATATTCTTTCAATAAGCAAAATTCAATGGCTTAAAAAAAAAAAAAGAAATGTCAAGAAGACTTTAATAAAAGAATAATGATGGTAGTATAAAATATTCATATTCAAGCTTGATAAACATATCTTTATTAGAATTATAGAAAAAGTCTTAAATTAGGGATGGCATCAAAAACTTAATTTTGCAGCACTTTTTATTAGTAGAATCAAAATCAAAATGAAAATGAGTTTTCAGTACCTTTGTACCATTTTTAGTAGAGCTCTACTCAAAAATCTGGAATTTCTGAAATTTCCCCCCGAAAAAATATTTTATTTATAATCAAGTCTAGTCTTCTCATGTGCAATTTCTTCACCGTGAAGTAATTTTGGGCCAAGTTATATTTTCAAACATTTTTTTTGCTTCCTGCCCCCAGGGGGAAAGGGGGTGGGAATTTCAATAAATCTCGTTATTTTAGGGGTCAGATACATATAAACAATCCAAGTACCAAACTTTATGTCCACAGCTCTCATAAATTTCCCTGTACAAATTTAGCGCTAAAAGGGATGTCTCAAATTTGCCTTTCGTAATGCATATTCACTGCCCCCCCCCTCCCTCCAAAAAAAAATAAAAATAAAAAATGATAGCAAAAAATAAAAAATGTGTTTTGGAAATATCTTAAAGAAGATGCACGGCTGTTTTCAACATCTTTGTTGCATTTTTGGTAGTTTTACTCACAAATCCGAAATTTACAAAATTTCTCGCCGAAAATCGATTTTCTTTCTCCCTCCCCTTAAAAATCAAAATTTTCTAAATCACAGATAATGTTTTATTTGTACTCGTGTATTCTTCTTATGTGTATTTTCTTCACCCACCGTGAAGTAATTTGGAGCCGAGTTATGCATGTAAAGGGGTATTTACATTCTGTCCCCCAAAGGGGGGAACAGGGGGTAATTTTGACAAATTCCATTACTTTAGGTGTTGGATACATATAAACAATCCAAGCACCAAAATTCGTGACTGCAGCTCCCATAGAATTCTCATGATAAATTAAGCACTAAAAGGGATGTCCAGATTAAATTACACCATTCTTCGATTTAAAAGTAAGATGGAGTGGAGGCCTGCTGTTTTCATTTGTCAGGGGACTGTAATTCCTGCCACTGGACCTGTAAATGATAATTCCATTCTAAGCATAAATTACTAATACAAAAGTACTGATCATATATCACCCAGCTGATGACATTGCTATGTTATATTTTTTTGCAATGTATTTGATAGTTACATCTCAGCCTCTGTCTCATGATATTGCACCAATTTTGATTTATGATATGAAATGTTTACTATGGCATAGTAAACATTTCATATCATAAATCAAAAGTTTTTCATAGTATGCAAAATTTTTGCTTCACATTTGGTGTGTAGCTATTCAACTATTATTTTGCCTATTCCACAGTTTTGACGTATGACATGTTTACTATGCAACTTTTTTTTCTTTCATTGCACTGTTTATTTTTTATTTTTCAGTAATATATATGTATTATATTGTGTTTTTATTTCTAGGAGAAACTCCCTGGTATCTGAAATCTCATTTAAAAGAATTAGTACAAGATGAAAAAGATGGGTAAGTTTTTCTTGCACTATTGCTGATATTAATAGTTGATAATTTTGCTTTATCTAAATATTGGTTGATGCAAAAGTGTATTCTCATTTGTAACGTTAAGTTAAATTACTGAATTACTGTGAAATAATAATAATAACAAAGCGTCCACTGCTTTGTACATCATGTAAATGTTCATAATGTTTGAAAGACGCACTTTAAACAAATAGTGGTTTTAAGTTTTGATCAGTATTAAACTCAGATAATCAGGAACAATTTAAATGCATATGTTTTTTGTTTCTGAAAAAAAAACATACTACTTTTAAGTTGAAAATAATTACAAGATAAAAAGAACTTTTTATATACCATGCTTTTAAATTTTCTGTTGAATCATATAAACGCTACCGAAGGCAGTGGGAACTCGGAGCAATTGGCTAAAAGTATTAAAAAAATTCACTGTTATTGTGTTTTGATCTATTATAAAAGTTTCAAATGGCTGCTAGCTGGGAAGTTAGTTAAAACTCGATTGCAAGCTTTGTACTGGTAACGCTGCTGAAGGCAGCAGGGACAGTTGGTTAAAAGTATTTTAAAAATGCATTTTCACCTTGTTCTGAACTATTCTGAAAGTTTCAAGTGTCTAGCTAGTTGGGAATTTAAATAAATTTTCTGTTGAATCATATAAACGTTGCCAAAGGCAGTTGGGACCTGAAACAGTTGGCTAAAAGTATTAAAAATATGTAATGGCATCGTTTTCTGAGCTATCCTGAAAGTTTCAAATGTCTAGCTAGTCGGGAAGTTCGTGACAAATCGATTGCAAGCTTTGTACTGGTAACGCTGCCGAAGGCAGCTGGAACCCGAAACAGTTAGCTAAAAGTATTAAAATAATCTGGTGTGTCACTCACACGACTTTCTCTTACCCTGAAATTTAATATAAATACAGGTTGAAGATTAAGAGGTAAGGTAACGAGAACTGATCTGCAAACCTATGCTAAATCAATTCAAATTAGGCTTCGAAAGAGTTTTATATGATAATTAGTTCTGTGGGGCTACCGCCCACTTCATCCCCCCGTTTCATTACCTATAGAATTCAAATCTGTTATTAAAATTAAAAGTTCACTTAAAACTATTCAGACCACTTTTCCACGCAACATTCCTTGAAACTTATCAATCTTGATCAAACTTTTCTAGTAACAAACTTATATTAACTTGAAAATACAATTTTTGGACCTCCTGAAATTATTCATTTTTAAGTTACTCTAAAAGACACAGACAAAGATCACATGTTAAAAATTTGACTTTGGTAATCAGGAAGCCTCAAAATGTGTAAATGCACAAAAAAACAAGCAATGAATATTTAGCTTTAAAACATATATTTACCATATGTCTATGAGGAATTAATTTCAATTCCTGAGCAACTTTCCTGGACATGGTAAAATATTATAGTAACAAACTTCCACTAACAATGAAAAAGAATGTTATCGCTTAAATATTTACAACCCTGTATATCTTTTGAAGAATATGTACAAACCACATAATGCACCTAAATACAATCGTATAGTAATAATATACGGCACAACCTGAAAAATGCACTTCCACCAATTTTCAGCTATTGTTGCACTATAATCTAGTTCTTTTGTGTAGCCCTGTAAATGAACAGTGAATGATTTCCCTGCCATATTCTGCATGAGGCATGTTTTTATGCATATAAAAAATATATATTCATTATATTTGGTTTAGTGCAGTCTATAGAGGTTAAACTCTACTTACCTGCAATTTCCCCCATAGACGTTATGTATTTGAATACTTCTGAGCGTCTCTCCCTGTACACGAACCATTTGCTTCATCTCAACGAAAAGCTTAGTGTAGCATTCCTATATGATACACATTTAGAATACCGAGTTTGGACTTTCTGCTACTATTTGTTCTTGAGCTATGCTGATACATGATTTTCGGATTCAGGGGACCTCAAAACGTGTAAATATGACAAAAACTCACATTCGGAAATTTGACCCTAAAACAATACTTTCTCTACCTTATGGGTTAGAGAAAGTAAAAATGAATTTTCACTGTGTTCTGAACTATTCTGAAAGTTTCAAATGTCTAGCTTGTCAGGAAGTCAGTTAAATAAATTTTCTGTCGAATCATTTAAACACTGCCGAAGGCAGTAGGAACCTGAAACAGTTGACTAAAAGTATTAAGAAAATGTATTGTCACTATGTTCTGAGCTATCCTGAAAGTTTCAAGGAACATATTAATCTAAAATTCTTATTGAAACCAAACCATGCTTAAATTAAAGAGTGTGGTTGAAAATAAAAACATAGGGTTAGTACAAATTTTGTATAACTACACTCCTTGGGTTATGATATAAATGAAAAGAAAATAAATTTAATAAGTTACCTTATTTTTGCTTCATTATTTGTGAATTGCTTTCGGTCTGGGGCCCCAAACCTTCCTCAGACGTTGCTCAAGTGGTAAGTGGTTTCTTTTCTTGATTTTCTTCCTCACCTGTAATCAGGCGGCGCCACTGGGTGTCTATTCCGATTCTCGATTCATGGTCACTAATCGAATTAGGCTCATTAATGATTTCGACGGTTTTGCGGTAGTAAGCATAGGTGGAGTTATCATAATTAGCTAATTTTTTGACATCATCGAACTGGATGTTTATTCTTTTTTCGCGGTAACTTTTTGATAGCGCGGTAGTATTTCTGTCGTATTTTAAATCATTTTGGTGCTCTTTAATCCGTGTTCTTATTTTCCTTTTCGTTACTCCCACATAACAATCCGTTTCTCCGTTGTTGTGTTTAAGGGGGATTTTATAAATTCCGGCGGTTTCCAATGGGGATATATTGTCCTTATCATTTCTTATGATTTGAAAAATGTTCTGGTTCGGTTTAATTGGAATATTGACATTTAATTTCTTGGCAGCATTTTTAATTTTATTAGATGTTCCTTGGTTATATGGAATTGAATAGGTAAATTTCTTCGGTGAATTCTGACGACTGGGTATATGATTTAATTGTTTAATTCGTTTTTTATATAACTTCTCTACGATGTTCTTTGGATAGCCGGCCTCAGTGGTTAGCTTTTTTATATAGTTTAATTCTTTTTTCAAATCGGACTTATCTGTACAAATCAAAATTGCGCGGTTTACATAGCTTCTAATTGCATTTACTTTATATTGGTATGGGGTTTTACTTCGGTTATTGATTATTTCGCTGCTAGCTGTTGGTTTTCTATAAACTGTGTTTCTTAAACTGTTATTTTTACGTGTTATTTTTACGTCTAAATAGTTAATCTGGTTCTTAATCTCGCGTTCACAGGTAAATTTAATGTTTTTATCTAACTTATTTAGTTCGTTAAGGACCTCATTAACATCCTGGTCTTTATGGATTATAGCAAAGACATCATCCACGTATCTTACCCAAAAAAATATTTTATCGTTTAGAAGTTTCAGAATGTTGTTTTCCATCTTTCTTAGTTTAAATTCAGCTATTATCCCCGATATCGGTGAACCCATAGGGACGCCCATATTTTGTTTATAAATATTATTATTAAATTTAAAGAAACTTTCGCGAAGTATTAAGTTACTGGTCGATATTAAAGTATTGGCTATTTCTGTTTCGTAATTTTCTTTAATTGTATCATTAATTATATTTGAAATTTCGTTAATGTCTATTGATGGAAATAAATTTACTACATCGAAGCTAACGAAACAATCGTTGTCACTAATTTCGAGTTCTCTTAAATGTTTAATAAAATCTTCTGTCGAACTTAAACTATTATTTGAAGGGGGGAGTAGATTACGGTAGATATTTGTCATGTATTTTTCCAGGGGGTACGACATGACAAATACATGACAAATATTTACCGTATTCTACTCCCCCCCCCTCAAATAATAGTTTAAGTTCGACAGAAGATTTTATTAAACGTTTAAGAGAACTCGAAATTAGTGACAACGATTGTTTCGTTAGCTTCGATGTAGTAAATTTATTTCCATCAATAGACATTAACGAAATTTCAAATATAATTAATGATACAATTAAAGAAAATTACGAAACAGAAATAGCCAATACTTTAATATCCACCAGTAACTTAATACTTCGCGAAAGTTTCTTTAAATTTAATAATAATATTTATAAACAAAATATGGGCGTCCCTATGGGTTCACCGATATCCGGGATAATAGCTGAATTTAAACTAAGAAATATGGAAAACAACATTCTGAAACTTCTAAACGATAAAATATTTTTTTGGGTAAGATACGTGGATGATGTCTTTGCTATAATCCATAAAGACCAGGATGTTAATGAGGTCCTTAACGAACTAAATAAGTTAGATAAAAACATTAAATTTACCTGTGAACGCGAGATTAAGAACCAGATTAACTATTTAGACGTAAAAATAACAGTTTAAGAACCACAGTTTATAGAAAACCAACAGCTAGCAGCGAAATAATCAATAACCGAAGTAAAACCCCATACCAATATACAGTAAATGCAATTAGAAGCTATATAAATCGTGCAATTTTGATTTGTACAGATAAGTCCGATTTGAAAAAAGAATTAAACTATATAAAAACGCTAACCACTGAGGCCAGCTATCCAAAGAACATCGTAGAGAAGTTATATAAAAAACGAATTAAACAATTAAATCATATACCCAGTCGTCGGAATTCACCGAAGAAATTTACTTATTCAATTCCATATAACCAAGGAACATCTAATAAAATTAAAAATGCTGCCAAGAAATTAAATGTCAATATTCCAATTAAACCGAACCAGAACTTTTTTCAAATCATAAGAAATGATAAGGACAATATATCCCCATTGGAAACCACCGGAATTTATAAAATCCCCCTTAAACACAACAACGGAGAAACGGGTTGTTATGTGGGAGTAACGAAAAGGAAAATAAGAACACGGATTAAAGAGCACCAAAATGATTTAAAATACGACAGAAATACTACCACGCTATCAAAAAGTTACCGCGAAAACATAATAAACACCCAGTTCGTTGACGTCAAAAAATTAGCTAATTATGATAACTCTACCTATGCTTACTACCGCGAAACCGTCGAGATCATTAATGAGCCTAATTCGATTAATGACCATGAATCGAGAATAGGAATAGACACCCAGTGGCGCCGCCTTATTACAGGTGAGGAAGAAAATCAAGAAAAGAAACCACTTACCGCTCGAGCAACGTCTGAGGAAGGTTTGGGGCCCCAGACCGAAAGCAGCTCACAAATAATGAAGCAAAAATAAGGTAACTTATTAAATTTATTTGAATTATGCTTCGTTTTAAATAAGCTAAAGTAATAAATGAAAAGTTTAACCTTTTTTATCAAAACAAGCAATGGTAAGGAGTTTTGACTTGTGTTTGGTAGGTCTTGCATTTCTATCCCTGTAAAGAACTTTCAAAGATTTAAGCTTCAATATTGAACTAGGTAAAAGAAATGGATTGTAACAATATATTTTTTTTTTTCATATTTGTCATCAAAAAGACGTACACTTTCATTTCTTCTTCTTTTTTCTTGTAAACCATAGCATTACTATATATTATAATAATTAAAAAACCTTACATTCAGCTTCACTTGGTGACTCATAATGGTGAAATACTTTCAGGTAGGGGGATCCCCCTCATCGTCGACACTGGTCACTTCTGCAGTGTTGATCTCTTGTAAATTTTCTTTAGAACTGATGCACTTTCTTCTCTCATCGAGTAGGTGGCACCAGTTGGCATCAATACCTGCTTTCAATTCTTCATGGTTGCATGCATTCGGTTAGTCCAAAATTTCGATTGTTTCATGGAATAAAGCATATTGGTTGTTATTGTAGTTCGAATATGCTTTATTCTGTGAAACAATCGAAATTTTGGACCAACCGCATGCATGCAACCATGAAGAATCGAAAGCAGGTATTGATGCCAACTAGTGCAACGAGAGAAGAAAGCAGATCAGTTCTAAAGAAAATTCACAAGAGATCAACACTGCAGAAGTGACCAGTTTTGACGATGAGTAGGATCTCCCTACCTGAAAATACTTTACCATTAGGAGTCACTAAGTGAAGCTGAAATGTAAGGTTTTTTAATTATTATAATGAATTTATGGCTTTATTAATAAGAAAACTTAAATAGCATTACTAACTAGAAACTAAATTTGTAAATTTAAACATTATTTCGTTTTTTCATAATTAATATCTAACTGTATTCTTTTAACTCTTTTATAACTGACACTAAAAAAAAAGTTTTGATATTTTTTAATTAAATTTAATAATTATATTCCCTTAAGCTTTTTTCACTTAAAAAAATCAAAAGTACTTTTTTCTATGGCGGGTTTGAATGCAGGAAATACCAGCTACAAGCCAATCAATCGCTTTATCGCAGTTCCACACATCATGGCTTCTGGGGCTGGTTTGTTTAGACCTACAAAACACAAATTATATGTTTATTTTAATCTTCTTTCTTTTTAAATTATCTTTTCTTTTTTTTTTTTTCAATACACTGTTGCAGTTATAACACAATCTTTTCTGTTAAAATAAACTTATTAAAAAAAAATATATATATATTTATTTTTTTGAAAACATGAGTACTATTATATTCTTTATTTCAATATAATTCTCTAGCAGTAATGACATTAGTTTCTAGAAACTTGCACTTGTGTTATTAACACATTTTCTGCCGATGTCACGTGACTGCCATTATAAATAATGCTTCACATCATGCATTAGCGTGTGATCGGCAGAAAATGTGTTAACATGATAGTAGATATGCATAGATTATACTCCTTCAGAGAATTGAGTCCTAGTGTTTTTATAAAGTAATGTTAATGAAGAAGTCCGGTATTTAAATATAGTGACCATTATTTTATAAAATAAAATAATATTGAAATCCCCTGAAATGTATAAACCTGTGTGTAAAATGTAAAATTGCTAATTTTACATCTTTTGTAAGCAATTCTCAAAATTACAGCAACCCTTCAAGTTACTGACAAGGAAACATTCAAAAGGTGTCATCCTCAAAAAATATTGAAAAAAATACATGTGATTCTACTCTTCATAAAACACCAGAAAATGAAAAAATTATCGGCTGAAATTAATTACAGCGACCACAAAAAATGATCAAAATTAAGCATATTTGGCGATTTAGCTCTATTAGATGATACGTTTGCTAGAACCGAGATTGTCGTGTACGAACAGAACCGTGTTTTGCTTTTCCACCAAGTACTCAAAATCAATCGCCTAGCAGTGTGAAATTGCCAAATATGCTTAATTTTGATAATTTTTTGTGGTCGCTGTAATTAATTTCAGCTGATATTTTTTTCATTTTCTGGTGTTTTATGAAGAGTAGAATCACATATATTTTTTTCAATACTTTTTGAAGATGACACCTTTTGAATGTTTCCTTGTGAGTGAGTATTTTCCTCTCTCCATTTACTCAAACCCTTGAGTTAAACTCCTCTGGCTGTATTACTTGTTTTTTTCTTACCCCTTATTTTGTTTTGGCATAGGTGTGTATGTGTTGAGTTCTGCGGGACGAGGGAAAAATTCTGTCTCTTTCTCCCTCTCTTCCTGCCATTGTTGTCAGCATTTTTTTTTTTTTTTTTTGTATTTTATGAAGAGATGAGCATATATATTCAAGTAATAATGTCACTAATTAATGATTTAAATGGTCATTGTAGTGAGTATAATATAATATTGTCACTAAACTAATATTTTGTCATATTGTGACTTTATCTTTCATCACATATAGTAGTCAGTGATTCATGAATTGAATTGTTAGAGTTTGAAATTTGAGGAGGAATGGGCCTCATGGATGTGATACAGTGTATCAAAGTCAGTATACATACAGGGAAATATTTAATTCCTTTATTACGTCCGCTGAATAGACGAAAGGTACATGAAATGCCCATGGATCTTAATGGTCAAACTGGAAATAATGGTGTATGCAAAAGGAGGTATGATGAAAAAAAAAATAATTTCCCAATCATCTATGTTGAGTAACAGTAAATACCCATAGTCCTTGGTGTTAATAAGTTGAGTGAAGTGACAATTTATCTTCAAAGATTTAATTTTTGAAAGTTCTTTTCTCACAAGATTTTATTCACTCATCTATGTTTCAAAATGATCCCTTCCGGAATTAGCTCGCTATCTACAACTTTTTTCTTTTTTATGATTTTGGTGCGAACTGACAAATAATACATTATTTAGTTACAGCACAAGAAATATTCAGATATCTATGCAATATTAACTAGTGAATTCCATTTTATGATGGTGAAAAATACATAATCCTTAGATCTGTGAAAATTTTAACAATATTTGTGTTCATTTAGTATTTGAGAAAAGTAATAAAAAGTTAAATAGATCTAATGGTATATTATGACACATTATTGAAAATTTTGCTATTTAGCTGTTACTGTGATAGATTTAGTATTTTCATTTTGTTATATATTTTATTTTGGGTTACTTGCCTTCACTTCTAAGTACTAAAACCACCATACTTATTTATTCAAAGATACAAAATAATTTATGCTTGATGTAATTAGGCTTTGAAGTATTGATTTTTAATATTGAAAATTTTATAAGAGCTTAGCTAAGCTCTTCTCTTTTATCATTAAAATTTACTTCTGTTTTTATCACTATGCTTTATCATAATTTCCAAAATTACTTATTGTTATCAAAACTCATAGTACATAGTCTCCAAAGTGATCATATTAAATATCATCTATTCACTGTAATGGTGTACTACTACTAATAATATCTTCAAAACTATCTAGTGTGTTTGAAGGTCGCAGTATGTTTCATGATTATTTTCTCTATATTTCTTCTTTTTTCTGGCCAATTATATTTATTATTCCTTTAATTTCATATTGTAACAAATTTAATCTTCATATTAGGAAAGAAGAATGTCTGAATCAGAAACATAAAGCAAAACTAGATAAAATGGATCCACTAAATGATATGAAGAAGTACCTTGCATTAAAAGGAAACAAATGTCTAGGAAATTCTAAACATAAGGTAAAGTTTTTTTTCCTTCCTATTATTTTATTCTATTACTAAACAAATAAAGCTTTTTTATTATATTATACTTTCCTTATATTAATTTCTTACATATCTAGACAAATTTTCTACTACTGAAAAAATTATGAAAGGCAATATAGAAGATTATTTAATTTATTTGTTATGTAAATTACTTATTACCTAACGTATTTTTTAAAATTATCTAATGTATTTCCGTTTTCTCATTCAGAAAATTCACAAGCTCTAAAATGATTTCTGTTTTTCCAAAAATTGATATTTTAAAAATATTTAATATTTCATTTAAAGCTGTATTATGCAAAAAACAAATTAAATATATTTATCAGATTTTATAATTTCAAAACAAAATACAGTATAGGATCTCTTATCCAGAAAGCTTGGGACCTGGGATATTCTGGATAAGAGGTTTTTCCATAATTCGGAACACTTTATTATATGTATAGAAATGATACAAAATGATGGTACATTTCATGAATAGCAGTGATAAACATGAATAATATATAAGTAAACACTTTACCTATTAATAATAAATTCATTTAATAAATTATTTCCACTAAATAATAATAATAAAAAAAAAATTCTTAATTAGAATTTCAAACTATAAATAACAATAGTAATAATAAATGAAAAATAAATAAAGATATATAAAATTTAATTTTGGACCTGAGAGAAACAAACATCCTTTCATTTGGATTTTGCAAAAATTTCTATGATATTTTTTTGCTTATTGTGTGTCTCTGCTCTGATACTAATAGTTCATAAATGTTTCAAATATTTTTAGCACATAATGCTGAATATTTTATGACATGAATTCTAAAAATAATGGAAATGAATAAAAACTATTTAAAAATTTTATAACAATTAGGACTTCATGCATGCGACCTGAGTTCAAAGATAAAATTCATCTGCTATTGGATACTTTAAGAAGTATGTGTTATTAACGTTTATCTATTAAAAAATACAATAAAAATTCATTTTCTAGCCTAAATTTGCAAAATTTTCAGTAATTATTTGGACAATTTTGTGCTCACCCTATTTCCTCAGAATAACACCGTAGCATTGAATAAAGTAGGTTATAAAACTATAATTCTGACCGCTGTTACTGTATAACTTTAATTCTTAAATTTTACGATAGTTAAAAATTTTGGTAGTTGGCATTTTTGCATTCTGGTTTTCGGAACATTCTGGATAACGGGTTTCCGGATAACGGGTTTCCAGATAACGGATCTTATACTGTATTAAAAATTTAAAAAAGCAGACTTTGAAAACAAGAGTTTAATTGTTCTGAATTTTCTGGATGTAAAATGAAATTTTAAATAGTACATGAAGTAATGAGTATTTATTCTATAAACAAATTTTTCTATAATGACAAGGAGGGTTTGGCTGCCAGCGACGATAAGTAAAGCATCTCTTTAAGGCATGGTACGAGAATTTTTACTGTGGCAAGTAAAAATTTGGTCTAGTTACAGATAGAATTCTTACACGATATGGTGACAGAAAACATTCTTTTTTATAGATTTAAATATAGCAAAATCTTGTCATCTTATAAACTCATATTTAACCTCTCCTTTTTACATTCTCGAAGAGCCGTGTCTGTATGTGCACTGCTCGAAATCGCCCCAGCCTGGGAAAGGAAAAATGCTTAGTGCATGCATAAAAGTTTTGATCTCTTCGGCAGTTTTGTTTCTCCCACTGTTATTTCTCCAAGCAGAGGGAGAATAGATGAGCAGAGAGCCTCTTTGCCCATTACCCACTATCCGAGAGAAGAGATATGCAAAAGTTTGTCTATGTGATATGAAAATGAGCCCGAGCCCTTTTAAAGATACTGCCTATGTTTATTTTGTTGAATAATGATCAAAAAACAGTTCATATTTTCCAGTTTTTTACTGAAACGCCAATGATTTCCATTTGTAATGATTAGTAAGCAACGATTTTATTGAAAAAGTTATTCCGAAATGACTATTTCAAACGACAGCAATGAACAAATTATACAATTTGACATTCCGTCTAATTACAAAAATAAAATGGACGAAAAAGACATTTCTGATATAAAAAGTTAAATAAATAAATAGATAAATGAGGAAGCTTAATCTTTCATAATAAAAAGATTTTCACAGACTATTGTTTGACAAATAATTTTTTTTTCTTTTTTTACTTTAATGACTTTTTGCATTTATGTTATTAGATATTTTAATCTTTTTCAAATCTCAAATAAAATACATTACAATGATTTTTAATTATAGATGATTATGAAATACGATGAAATATGACACACTTTTAATATATATAATTTTAGACATATTTGTAAAAGCCTTTCAAAATAGTTATGAAAAATGAAAAACCCAAAATGCGTAAAAAAGAAAAAAAATAACAACCCTATTTTGTGGCAAGTAAAACTTTTTTTTCGACGAGTATAATCTGAGTTGAAATTTCCAGCCCTGCGTTGAGGTGATTCTTATCAGTTGTTGCTAGCAGCCAAATCCCACGAAGAAACTTGGTACCATTATTACTTATTACATATTAAAACTAGCATTCCACAGATCTTTCAACAGTTTTCTTATGAGCTAGATTTATTTAATTATAAAATTTCTTTTTCTTATAATAAACCTATTGCCTACTTCACTCAGTGGAAAGTTTTAGTATTACAAAAAATTAAAAAGGCTTTATTTCTCAATTATTCAAATCTGGTGTTTTTAAAAAAATCTGAATTTCTTAACTCAATCAAATCACTACAGGATGACTTTGTGATAACTTATGTTGACAAATCGCCTAATAATTATGCCTATATATGTAAATCCTACTATCTTTCTATTTTAAACTCTTCAGTAACTAATAGTAACATCTTAAAATTAACTAATAATAACCTTATTATTAATAACTGAAAAATAATTACTATAAACTATTTCAACTTCCCTTCAATAACTTTTATTATCCTTATATAGTTCTCATACCTAAGTTTCACAAATCTCCAATAAAATTTTACACTGTCACTATTGGCTGTAGTACTCATAACTATAACTACAATGCTAATAAAACTCTACTTGATATTCTAAAACAAATTTACTATTGTACTTGCAAAGTTGATAATTTAAACTGTTTTAAAAATAGCTTTCAATTAATTCAATACATTAAATCGCTGAATTCAATAGACAATATTATGACTTTTGACTTTCAAGATCTTTTCAATAATATTGAGTTATCAGATCTTAGTAATATCATTTCTTTTTCACGAATATACAACTCAAATTAATTTTCCTCACAATTTTAAAGCAGAAAAATTCAAAACACTTCTTAACTTTATTATGCATAATAATTATATCTTCCACAACAACAATAACTATTTGCAACAAGTAGGAATCCCACAAGGGGGTTGTAGCTCCAGTATTTTGACAGATCTCTATTATTATGAAAAGCAATTTTGTTATGATGATGTCTGGCTTTATCATTACATAGATGATATTATTGTATTTTATCTTAACAAGAAATCACAAAATGCCTTTTCCTTAAACTATCCATCTAACTTAAAGCTAACTCAAAATACTGTAACTAATCAATCAATTAATTTTTTTAGATCTAAAAATAATCTTGGATGGTAATAAAATTTAAACAGATATCTATGATAAATGGCAAAATTTTAGTTTTAAAGTAAACTTATTTACACATTTTAATTCCTATCTGCATCTTTCGGTATTTAGAAACATCATCATTAACCATTTATTTCGAATTATTAATTTATGCTGTCCGAAGTATAAAAACAATTATATTAATAAACTGATTACAGCCACTGCTAAAATGGGTTTTCCTGAAAACTTTGTATTTTCTATTTTATATCCATAACCATGTCTGTCAGTACATTAAAAAAAAAAAAAAGGTACACTTTAGTGTATCTTAACAAAAAAATTATAAAATAATAAAAGACAATAAAAAAGGTGACGGTTGGGTGGGCAGATGTTTGATTACGGAGGATGGGTGGTGTTGTTTGGCTGGATGGTTGGGTGGGATTGTGAAATTAAATTATTAATAATAGAAAAAAAAAAGCAGAAGGCTTGTTGCATTTACTTTGTATTTACATGCAATCTCTCTTTTTCCATTAAATTTTCAGATTTTTAATTGTTGAGTTGTCAATCATTCTTAAAATTCTAATCATACTATTAAACTCATAGTAATCAATAATTTTCATTGTTGCTTCATAGTTTCATTATTCTTTATCTGCTATGAAATTTTGCTTTTTTTAATCCATATGACTCCTATTCTGGTCTTGGCAGGCTGGGGGAGTGTTGCCGGCATGAAACTAGTTTAACCCCACAGGCAAGTCACAAGTCTTGCCGCCTGCCTCCTTCTTTTTCTTTCCTTAAGTTTCTTAAATTATTTTTTCATAAATTTTGTTTCAGTTTAAGTTTTTCTGTTAAGATTTTGGTGAGTTAGTTTATTGTTTCGTTTATTTTCCAAGCCGTTAATTAATAAATTTGGTTTCTTTAAATATGTATATTTCATCCCCTGATAAATTTTTTTCATCTTTCTGAGCTTCTCCTACATAATTAAAAAAAAAAAAAATTCTTATTGGTCTTTGTGATTTCAGTAATCTTGTATCTGTTGCTTGGCTTTTACTACGCTTAATAAATCATTATTATATATATATGTATATATAAAGTATTTTTATTATATATATATTTATTTTATAATTTTTTTTTTTTTTTTTAACTATGATTTTTTATTCAAAAAAGTCACAACTATTTAATATGTTTTTGTTTTTTAAAAATTCACTTTTTTCTGATATTTTGTTTTAAAGTGAGGAAACTAAATGCTTTTTTTGAATATTATATTTTAACCCTTTCACGCCCAAGGGAAATATTTTTACCTTCTACAAAAATCGTTATCGATTGTTCAATTATTATTGAATCGATATTTTTTTTACTGAATGTCAAAATAAAACGTATGTCCAAGGCAGCAAATGTGTTTCTGAACGAATAAAAAAAAAAAAAAACGTATAGAAAATAGGACACATAATAAATGTGTTATGTGCAATGTCCACTTGTGCTTCACAAGTAAACGAAATTGTTTCGTAGAATACCATAACTAGCTATTTATTTTACTTTTCTGATAATTTTTATATTACAAAGCAATAAATAAAATACCGATATAATAAACCTAACTCTTCGTTTATTTACTTTTATGGTCCATAGGGAAAATATTTCCCATGAAATTAAAGGAAACCTATACACCCTGCTATGTTTTTCTGGTGATATTCTCTTACTTTACACCCAAAATAGCTAAAATATTGTGTTGTATTGGCATATTTAGTCTTGGAAATCTTAAGGTCCTGAAAGGGTTAAGATGAAGCATTAGAAATTGAAATATTTGAAAAACCAAGAATTTAACGATTGTGAATTTTTTGAATGTGAAAATGGAACTCAAAAAAAAAAAAAAAAAAAAAAAAAAGCAATGAGTAATTTGTATCAATTGTGCAAAAAATGTTTAGACATCTGAAATTTACTCCAAACACATTCTAAATTTCTCTCAATAGCACAAAAAACTGGTTTTTTATACAAAGTCTTTCATTCTGTGTGTTTAAGAGAATAAGTATACATATAACATGAAAATACAGTTGTTAATTTATATTTTAAGTATTATAAGGTTTGTTTTTTTAGCACATTGTTATTTAGACTTACAGTGCAGCCACATATCCGAAAAGTAGCAGTGAGGACGCGTCCAAAATGTTTGAGGGATGCAAGCTTGTCCGACAGTTTGAAATTTGGAAAACATCCAGTAATTCCGCGCTCTGTTATTGCTCATTCTCCCTGAGATGACTGTTACTCCTATTTTAGCACTAGACTTGTTGAGTTAGCACTTCCGCAGTTGCTTCAATGATTTCTTTAAATGTGGTCGAAGAATACACATTTATTTTCCTCTAAGAAAATATTCAAAATTTCATCAGGCAGCTGAAATTTCCTCCAAACTTCGGCGATCTGACATATTCTGTACCCCTGATTTTCATAATAAATCTCCCCATAAAATAACACGAGTTTGATTGCCAGTAACAATATGCGAAGCATCCCTCTTAAGTCACAAAATAGATGGTTAAGTCAATTACATACTTGCCAACTTTTCCGGTTTTCCCGGAAGATTTCCGGTTTTTTAACGTATCTTCCGGTCTTCCGGACAGATGATGAAATCTTCCGTTTTTAAAAAAGTCGCGGATATCGTTCGTTTTAAAAAGAAAACCCAAATGTTCTACGAAAACTCCTGATTCCCAATCTTTCTCCATCCATAACATAAATGTCAACATTCATTTCAAACTTGCTTTATGAGATTCTAGAACATGTAAAGAAATAAAATTGTAAAATATTTCTTGCTGATGTAATTATTTTTTTGCCCCTCCCTCCTCCCTTTCATTTATCTCCAACTAGTGATCAGCAATCAAATGTTCTGCAGAAGTCTTTTGTTTCCTAATCTTTATCCATCAGCAACATGAATGATAATATTAATTTTAAACTTCTTTCATTAGATTCTAAAAGTAGAGTTGAAAAAGTTTAATATTTCTTACTCTGTAATTATTTTTGTATCCCCCCCCCTTTCCCCGGATTGTGATCAATTCTAGAAACAAAGCAATGGAAGTGCTCAATATTTTTCAGGTATGTAATTATTTTTAGATCTTTATTGCTGAATTTAATGAATCTGTTTATTTTTCCTCAGTTAAATTAAATATTTATGTCATATTTATGCCAAATGTGTAAACATGAAAAAAAAAAGGAAGAATTATTTTTTCAGGTAGGAAAAATTTTTCCAAATCAATTTAAGAAAATTAATACTCAGTTGGTTTTATGCACATTTGAAACTGATAATTAGCTACTGCTACTTTTTTTTATATGTATGATTAATGTACATACACATTAATTAGTTATACTTTAACTTAACTAATTTTTTTGTCTATTGTTAAATTTCTTACAGATTCTGTTTTGTAGATATTTATATTTTGAAGAGGAATAACTTCATTTAAAACTTTTATATATTTAGTATAATCAATCTATAGTAAAACGTTTTTATAGATTGCTTCTAAATATTAAAATTGTAAAACTGTATTGTTTATTACGTCAAAGAGAAAAAAAAAAAAAGTAAAAAAGAAAAATCTTCCCTTTTTTTATGAAATCTTCTGGTTTTTCAACAAAAATCTTCCCTTTTTTTATTAAAAGGTTGGCAAGTATGCAATTAGATTCCTCATAATTCCCCTGTGACAGATTAGCTATCTGTGTCTAAAATCTAAATGAAACTCATAAACAATTTTTCTTTTGTCTAAATCAATTTTTTAACTGTTTCTTGTTCAACTTTATGCATTATACTGATATTTTTGATTTTTTAAATCAACTTCATTTTTGTAAAGAACTTGGATTTTACAAGCACATGGTGCTGGTACCTTCTTTCTCTTGTAAATGTGTTCAACTGTATTAAGAATAATTTTTTTATAATTTATTTAATGCATATGTTCAATTTCTTAAAAAAAAAAAAAAAAAAAAAGATTAACAACTAACTATATGAATTTGAAATATTTTCTTTGATAGTTATTTATTGTACATGTTGAATTTCTTTTTATAGGAAAAAGATTCTAAAGTTGACAAACATCATCAATCAGAATCAAGTTCTAATAAAAAACTTTCAAAAATTGAAGAGTTAAGAGCTAAAAGACTAAAACGGGAATTAGAAGAAAGAAAAAGGTCTCAGGAGTTTTTACAAACACTTCGTAAAGGAGGACAATCAGCCGAAGAAGAAGTCATTCTTGATGATAGATTAAGGAAATATAACTCCCAGTTTAATCCTCATCTTGCAAGGAATAACATGACATATGATAAAGAACTTAAATTTCAGTGAAATACAGTCGGATAATGAAATTTATTCTAATTGTTAATTGTTTTGTTATAATGAAGAAGAAAAAAATGTTTTTTATAATTATGTATATTTGTATTTGCATAATTAATGTAATTTTGAATGTTTGTGTACTACGAAATCACACTGCAAATCAGAAATATATAGTTCAAGATAATCAGTGATTAATCTTTTTTGTTTGTTTACTTATTAATAACTGCATTAGTTAAAACAAATACTTCATGATTTAAGAATTATTTTTTATAGGAAATTATGAAAGTATATTTTGGTATCTTTTGGAAATGAAGCTCAATATATTTTTAACTATTTTTTATTTTATTAATGTAGTTTCAAGAATATTTCATATTTGCTACTTTTCTGTAAATAAGAAAAACAAATGGTAAAATTTTAGTTTTATACTATCAGATATGCATGGCTTTGATCATGATAAATGGTCTTATGAGTTACGTTACATGAGTACTCTTATAATATTTATAATTTTTTTTTTTTTTTTTAAGTTTAAATTATTTGTAACTTTAATATAAATTTAGTAACTTAAAGGTATTTTTAGTTACAGCATTGCCTGTGATATACATATTGGTCTTCCTAGCCATTAAAAACTCATGAAATAACCTGAAAACTGTTATTTTACTATTCACAGTGCTCACAATTCAAATTTGAGCTAGTCTGCTTAAAACTGTGATGTCAATGTATAAAGAAAATGGAAATTTTATCAATCCATAGTTTAGCTTGAATAAAATATTAATAATAATAATTTAATAAAAAAATATTTGCATCACAACTGCAGCCAATATATTGGGAAAAAAAAAAAAAAAAAATGCATGGGAACTTATCTGTTTCAAACATATCAGTTCCCTCCCCCATATACTGAAATTTTGAAATCTTATTGAATTTTTTTAAAAACTGAAAAAATTCTGAAGGTAATATTATAGGGCTAAGCAAACATTTGCTTGAAAGAAGAAATCTTTTTGATACTTAACAACAGAATTAATAACTCTTTTAAGATTTTAATATTTTTGTATAGCATTTTATTTTCTTTAGTATCATACTGTTTTCATAACTCATATTCAGTTAAGAAAATTTAAGATTTTTGTTTAATAGAATATTAGACAAAAATAATATTGATAGAATTGATGTTTTTAACTATATCAGGTAAAACTTTTCAGGGGCTACGTCTGGATTCAAGGGTTTTTGAAAATTTTGCTGTTTTTGAATTTCATGTTAAATTATTTTGCTTTTATAGAAATTTCTCATTTTGAATGTTTACTTTGCCATATAATGTATTAAGAACTCTCTAAATATCAAGGTAGCCATATAATATATCATTAAGAAGTCTTCCCTATCTGTTTGCATGTAGCAGTTTTCAGGATTTTTGCATGTTAAGTAGTTTCTCCTCTGCTATAATTTTTTTTTTTTTTTATTTATATTTGTGTTACTTCTTTAAATATATATATTTTTACTAATTAATTTTGTTGTGATGTAGCTTTTTTTTTTTTTTTTTTTTGAAAAAATGTATTTTAGTCCACTGTTTGGCATGTTTTGTAAAAATCAACTTATTGATAAAATAGCCCATCTTGAGAGAGTTTTAGCCATTAGTAATACAAGTTAGACAGCAGAGAAGTAGGTAATATGACACGATTATAAAATGATTTGAATTGCTATTGCAGAAAAACCCACTGCTTGTTAAAAGTAGGCTAAATTACAATGACTGAATCTTTCTTTTGCAGTTTATAGAATGAATAAATTTTTTTTAAATAAGTTTTTTGTTTATTTATCTGCAAGACTACTGTTTCATTATGCTTCTTTTCCATATATTTCCAATATTTTTTAAGCTACTTTCTTTGATATTTAGTGGGTAGAACTTCAGTAAACAGATAGCTGTCTCAAAATGTATTCAGCTGATTATATTTTAACAAAGTAGAATTGAAATATTATGATATTGTTTTTAATTTCTTTGAATTACTTCATCTTAATACATTACAATGTAATGCCTTTTTTTTTTTTTTAAGTATGCAAACAAATATTAAATGATGAACTGTTATCAGAGTTAAACAGACAAAGGAGTAAGAAATATAAAAATATATTTATTTGGAAATTTTAACTATTAGGTGAATACAAAGTAACTAATGGTATAAGAATATTTAAAGATGAATTTTTGTTATTTTTCATATAAATCGTGACTCCCTATATAATCCAGCCACTTCAGATAAAACAGTTTAAAGCAAATAAAATATTGAAGTTTTTTAGCAATCATTTTCATGCTAGTTTCTACTTTCAGGTAAAATAACTAAAAATCCAGTGCAATAAACAATGTTTTCCTTTTAATTTTATGATTGAGTTGTAAATGGCCGGTAGATTTATTTATAATTTTCATTATAGGTGAAAATTCTGGATTAACAAATCATTTTTGATAAAATTTTACACGAATGAAGACACAGATAACCACTAGTTTATTATCATAGATTTTTATGAACGAAGAGAGAGTATTTTAAATTATTAAAATGTACTTAATATAATTCATACTTTATGTTTTCACATAAAAAATCATGACAAGTATACTTTGTAAATTTCACCAGGTTGTAAAGCTCTAGACTAACTATTAATGAATGGTAGCCACTGGCTACCAGATAAATAAAAAATGGTAGCCAATTTTACACTTTTGGTAGCCACTTTTAGATATAGGTACACCACTAAACAATAAAATTTGCGCTTTTTAGGTAGATTCCTTATAGGAGATCTACCTATTGCAATGGTTCTCATGACATGACTTCTGGAAAATTTCTTCATATCTTCACCGATCATGACCCCTAGAACCTAAAACCACCCTTCATTCAAAACTTTATATATATATATATATATATATATGTATAATGCTTTTTTCCATGTTATGTTGTGAACACGATAACTGGAGTAATTTTTATTTAAATTTAACCAGCTCAGGATATGTTGTCAGGACAGTAAAAATCTCGGTTGAGTTCGTAGATGGGGTATCCAGCTCAAAGGGGGTGGAAATGGTGGGGGGTGGAAATTTCCATTTGCCCATAATTTCTTTACTATTGAAAATTGGAAAAAAATTTCAAATCAAGCTAATTACCGCCTTACCCTAAAGAACAATTTTTGTATTTAAACTTTTTTGATAGCTTCAATTGCTTAGAATTTACAAGGAAAAAAGTAATTTTTCATGAATTGTGTTGAAGCCGACATTTTCTATAGCTTTCATTGCAAAAATTTATAATCTAATGCTTATGTCATGTGCAAACGATAATAAAAAAGATCACTGAAAATATAATAAAATTGTAATCATGTTTTAAAACATAATCTGATTAAAAAAAAAAAAAAAGTTTAATTTAACAGAAAATATGACGTCACAGTTACAACAATGTACTGAGAAAAATGAAATAAAATTTTATCCATGTTTTATCCATTTATTAGTTAATAAATGAACAAATAAATATGTAAATAAAATCAACATATCTTAGGGCTAAGCAGATTTAGACTAAGCTTTATGACATAGGTGCTATAATGTAAAAGATAAATGTCATTGTTAAAAAAAAAAAAATAATAATCGTGTAAATCGATGCTAAACGAATTAAACTGGCATGATAGAAAAAGTAATAAATTTGGGGACATTTAGGTACTATCCCTTTGACAAATGAACTAGGGACGATTTTAATGAATTTCCGTTGAAGTTTAAATTAAATTTAAGTTTTTATGAAAATAAAGTATTTCATCACTCAAATTCCCTTATTTTGATAAATAAAATTATGGCATTTAAAAAAAAAAAAGTACACTCTTATATTGAAAAGTGAACTAATAAAGGTTTTAGAAAACTATCTGCGATTAATGAAATGCTTGTCCTCTGGTAGGCTAAGGTGAAATTAACAATACCAAGGATAGCTTTCGTCGAGACGCCATTGCTTGCTGAATATTCGATGTTTAGTTTCACATATATTTATTGAATAAAAATGAATAAATTTAGTAAAAAAGATAACACATACTGCTGTGTGCCACAGTGTAACTCCAAAGGATCAAGAAATCCGGAATTAAGCTTCCATTTATTTCCAAATGACAAATTTAAAATTTCAGTTGCTTCAGCTAATGGAAATAAAGAATATTTGAAACTAATATTTGTTCAGCTTCAGTTAAAAATCTACTTCCGATCGAACTTTGAATAAACTGAAATATTTTTTGCAAAGGCAATCGATTTTCCATGATGTAATGGCAGAGAAATTATAGCACGGATATTAAGTAGTAACACAAATACAACAATAATAAATACTTTGTGGCTATTATATTTACTAACAACAAAAGTTGGAAAAGCTCCATCTATCGATCATTACAAACGCGGATTGCATACTTTTAAATCTTCATTAAAAAAAAAATAATTGTTGCACTCGTCATTATACAAATACATCCAAATCCTGTGTCACATACGATAGTTTTGTATAAGTATAGATTTTTTGTTTGCCCCTGGAACCTGCCCCTGATGGGAAAAGTGCCTGGAAACACTTGTATCTAGTATTGTCATTGATTATGAAGTCGTGTGCAAAATTTCGGGTCTTTCGGATGACAAGAAGTTGCCGAAAATTGAATTGCAAAATTCTGTTACATTAATAGTTGCATCATATCAAGTTAATAAAAGTGTGTTAATTAAAAAACAAGTTAAACGCTTTAATTAATCATTTAAAAATATAAAATTAAAATAATACGTCAATCTTAATACAAATATCGTTTGTGTTGACTAGTTTAGAATGTCGGTTTAGGCAAGAATTTAAAATTTACAATTGAGAGTAATACGTTACAGCTTCCTTTGACTTTTGGCGACTAAGGTTTGAATTTTTGGTAGCCATCTGCTAATCTATAGTACGTCCAAGTTAAACTGATACCGAAAGAAAACAAACGGGTTACTTTTTTACACAAATATTTTCCATATTTGTGCTTTTCTCGCTGAAATGGCGACATTACAGGGAAAATGTTTAGAAATAGCAATTTATCTATATATTATTTCAGAAACATGTCATTGTTCTATGTTTTAAACCTGTTTTTAATTAGAAGAGGGACTTAAATGTAGTATCGTTCGAAAACTATGATTAATAATATGAGTTGAAGAAAAATTAATAAAATAAAATTGTTACGAAATCAAGAAGGCAGTTAAAAATACATTTATAAGGACAAGCGATACATGAATTTGCTTTCAGGTAAAACAGAACATTTGAAAAAGATTTTTCCCCCCTCTCTTTAACAATAAATTAAAATAAAATAAAACTGAGATAAAACATTTGAAAATGAATGTAACTGTTGCTGAGGAACACAATTTTACATTTTAATATAAAAAGTCAATTTTTTCCTTACGCTTTTGGTATATTTAAGTCAATTAAAATAGGCTTATAATTTTTCAGCAGACGCATCAAATTAAATATATATATATATGATTTATATTTTTTAAAAGTATTTTCTGAAGGTTCCATTGTTGCTAATTCAGTTTGGAGAGAAGTATTACAAAACTAATAAATATTGTTAATCCTTTGAGGGGCAAGCAAATCTTCTCATTTAACACAAAAGCCACCAGAATTCAACAACAATATAAGAAGAGAAGCAATAAATGAAGTTATTCCTTTAAATTATAAAAGAAAAAAATTTATTAAAAAAAAAAAAAAAAAAAATCCGGAGCCAGTTTTTGCAGTTGGGAATTAAAATTTACGTTTACACTGCGCAAACGGTGACCCTGAAAGGGTTAATTACGCAAGCTTAAAATTATGAAATTAATAATTATGTGACATAAATTACTCTGTGAAAGTTTTTTCCCCCTTTAATAAAACTGCTAACACAACTGTTAGTTAACTGTTACACAACTGCCACAGGCTATCAAAAACTCTTTGATATCAATATTTATAACAACACCCCCTAATGTAAATCATTTGGAAATGTTTAATCAACTTAATAAAAATTTTAGGGTGAAGTGGGACAGTTATGGCAGGTAAACGTAAACCTTAACTTTAACTGCTTATATTAAAAAATATTATACATTTTTTTTTATTTTGAGAAATACTATAGCAATTCTATGTTATTTCTTTATTATTTGTATGAATTAAAAAGAAAATCTCTAACTCCTGTAAGAGGAGTTAGAGAATATTTTTTTGAGCACCCAACTGCTAGAATTGGTTCAATCCTGGGGCAATTATAGCAGTCCCTTAGTTTCTCCTGTATTTATATTTTGCTGATCCTATAGCAATCATGGTATAAGCCTCTTTTAACTGTTTAAAAGGATGTTTTAAAATGTTTTTCAGCTCCATTTATGAGGAAGTTATGAATAAAAATGCCAGACAGTACAAGTAGCTGTTAAAAAAAAAAAAAAAAAAAAAAAATTTCTACTCAACCAGATAAGAATAATTTAATAAAAACTCACAACTAAGCTTAAAAAATTCTTCAATCACAATTTATTTAAAACATTTAGGTACAATCTCTACACTCTACATACTTTGGAAAATGTAAATAGTTTATAGAGTTAGCTGAATTAAGACACTTCAAGCCACAACATAACTAACGAATTCTTAATAAAAAATTGAGACTAGGAAAAATTCATCTCTGTACTTAGAAACAAATTTGTATATTTCCCCTGCGTCTTTACTTTGTTTTATTATAAATGGTCCATGTCCATTTAGGGTAAGAGGGCCAAAAAGGAAATAAATACTAGCAAAATTTTATGAAATACAAGCAATGTATTTAACTACCTATTTTACTCCTCACCCCCCATATTATAAGTGTTTGCAAAGATATAAATTGAGCTGACCTCACTGACCTCAAACTGGATCTCAATAAGTATTATTTTGATACAATTTATTCTTCAGTTTTCATATTCTTGAAAAGGAGAATGCTGCCATAATTGTCCCAGAGCATAATAAAATGGGGTAATTATAGCACCCTTGGTAATCTATATCAATTATTCTAATAACTAATTTTAGTATTTTTTTTATTGTGCTTTAGATCTTGGTAAAAACATCTACATCAATTAAAATTTTTTTAAAAAACATTCCTTAGTTAAAAAATTAATGCAAAGCAATATGTAATAAAACCCACCATTGGCAGGTAGAAGCAGTTTCTTTTATTGCTTATAACAGCTTATTGCTTATAACTAGGGGTGGGAATCGATTAAGAGTTTTAACTGGGTTAATCGTAGTTCATTAATCGATTAATCGGTCGATTAATCGGATTTTTAATCGGTTTTCATTTTTTATTTTTATTTTTATAATTTTATTTCAATGATGAATAAAACTCTCATATTGTGTGTGTATATATAGATATATTATTCATTAGTTTGACTGAAAAAAATTTTTTTTTCTTTCAAAAATTTTTGTCTAATCTATTATATCTGTTTCATAGCTGAAATTTAAATCAAATTTCAGAGTAATAATTGGTAAAATTAAGTGCTAATTTTATATATATTTTTCACTTATTTAATTTTTTTTTTAATAAATTAATTTTTCAATTCATCTTGAAAGAAACATTAAATGAATTTACACATATTTTAGTTTTATATTTGCAGGCCTTGTCCATCACGCTTGTCACTATTTTTAAATGAATTCTCAAAATTCCGTATCATTATAAAAATCTGAAATTCTTATACTTTATAGTTCTTTATCACTTCGGACTAGAACACAGAATGTTATTTGCTGTTTCTACTTCAATAGTTACTATCAGCAATTCTTTACAGACAATAAACGTTTGAAGATATTGTGAAACTCTGTTGACATTTCCCCCATCAGAAGAATGGTGGAAATCTCAATCCCTTCTTTTTTTTTTTTTTTTTTCTTTAGCATTTCCATTTTTTGAAAGCTTCTTGTTTCTGAGAATACTATTACCCTAGCCAACACTTTCTGTAGAAGGCTACAGACAGGTGGTGTTGCTTCAGCATGCACATGGAGTTTAATAACTGTCCTCCCCCTTTTCTCTATCAACAAAAGTGCAACAACTTCTTTTGAGAAGTTTTACTTTTATTTATTTACTTTTTTTTTTTTTTTTTAATTGATTTTAACTTATTTGATGGGTGTTTCTTAGCAAAATATGTGAAAAAATATTTTGTAGGCAGAACAGCATTTTTACTTTAATTTGTAGTTTGAAAATTTTAATCGGATTTTGAAAATTTTTAATCGAGTTAATCGATCCGATTAACTCGATTAAAAACATTGATCGGGACTAAGCATTGATCGATTAACCGAACCGATTAATCGATTAATCGGCACAGCCCTACTTATAACAGCTTCTAAATTCAACGTTTGTTAAAAATTATGCTTGCATTGTGTAGATATTATGCTGAAATAAGACATTCTACACAATTTAGCTATAAGATTGAAATACATAGAAACTATAGCCCATTGTTGTAATTGCCCCAAGTCACCATTCATATGTAATTTGGTGTAATTTTAAGCAATAGATGCTGAGTTATATCCATATGGGAATTTGCAGAAAATGAGAAATAACAGTGCCACTTTTTGGTCAGTACACTATTGATTAAAATACTTGTATATGTAGGAGGTGATAGGGAGGACATATTTTCTAAATCAGTGTTAAATCGATTTATCTCTATATCACAATATTAGATGCAAGATAAATCCATTTACAGAATCTCTACATCACCCACTCCTATTAACAATTAATACACTAAGTTAAATCTGGTGTAGGTGTAGGTGTGGTGCTGGCTATTGGGGCAAAGATTTTGGTGAAGGTACCACTGTAGTCTAGCCTTGGGGTCACACTGGGAGATGCCCTTGGTGAAGGTGAGACAACGGTGACTACTCAAACGAGAAACACCAGACTACCACGACTACCACATGTGATGCCTGAACTGCGTCGGCGACCTGGTAGCTGGTGGATGGTTATGGGTGTCCCAGAGAGGACTCTTAAAAACCCGTTGTGTTTGTGTGTTGGAAGAAACACTCACCCCTTTTTTCCTTTTCTCTTTTATTATGGCAACAAATATGGGTATTATGAATAATGCATCACGCATGGGCCAAGCTATTAAAAATTCAAATGAGAAATCTTGGGTGGAAAGAATGAAAGAGTTTTCTTCCACCCTTAATGAGAATAATATGTTCATGAATTGCGAGGCAAGATTTTTTGTGCTGAAGAGGAATGAAGGAGACTTCTTACAAACATCTCCTTTTTTGATACAGAAAGCGTTGCAGTCAATTATGGGTGATCGAAATCGGTAAAGAAACTAAAATCAGGCGAGTTATTCGTTGAGTTGGAAAATCAGAAACAAGCAAATAATCTTAAGAAATGTATCCAATTCGCAAACATACCAGTTACTGTTAATCCACATAGAATATTAAATATTTGCCATGGTGTCATCTCAGAATCAGATCTTCAATTTATCCCTGAGGCCGAAATTCTAGAAAACCTTAAAGACCAAAGAGTAATTGCAGTAAAGCATATTTCTATTTTTCGTGACAACAAGCCCATTCCAACAAAACACATTATTTTAACAATAGGCTCCCCTAAACTACCACGCTCCATAAAGGCTGACTACCTTGATGAATGCCCAATCAGACAATACATTCCAAATCTTCTACACTGTTTCAACTGCCAACGGTTTGGCCATTCTAAGACGTGGAAAACAAACATGTGCCCGTTGCAGTGCAATTGGCCATGAGAGTGAAAATTGCGAAGCCCCAATCTGATGTGTTAATTGTAAAAAAGATCACCCATCTTACTCAAAGTCATGTGAAAAATGGAAAATTGGAAAGGAAATTCAAACTATTAAAACAAAACATATCATATCCCGAACCAAGAAAAATAGTAGAATCAAGGACCCCTACCATAGGAAAATCATATGCTGCTGCCATAGTTACCAAAAAAACATATCAGTCTATAGCAATCCAAACTGACACTCTTCTCAGTACTAGCTCTCCTGTTGAAACTACGTTAAATATTTCCCCAAAATTACAATCCAAACCAAATCAGATTTCTAACTCTTCACAGTCCTCTTCATCAAAATCAAGAACTTTAAAGTAAACACCACAAACTGCTAACAGCTTATTGTCTGACCAAAGTCATAACTCTACCTCTCTAAAACATTCTAACTCAACCTCCTTTCTCAATATCATCAAGAAAAAGAAACTAACAAAATTGCACACTTCCTCTACGAAAAAATAAATAAAAATAAAGTAAACCTTATAAAACAAGATGATATGATCAGCCTTCATCCTTCTGATGAGGAGGACGGTATGTCTACTGCATCAGAGGATAATGACGTGGATGTTGTAATAA
The DNA here is from genome assembly GCA_963930645.1 of Salticus scenicus. Taxonomy (NCBI): domain Eukaryota; kingdom Metazoa; phylum Arthropoda; class Arachnida; order Araneae; family Salticidae; genus Salticus; species Salticus scenicus. The sequence continues at coordinate 132,167 of CAWVNO010002708.1, forward strand.
TAATAAAAAAAAAAAAATCATGACTAATTTTATTTTATGGAATTGCTGGGGTTTTATTAATAAACGAGATGTTATCTCATTGACCAATTTCCTTTGCTTTCCAAGAAACATATTTAAGACAACATGATAAAATCAAAATTCGGGGCTATACCTGTTTCAGAAAAGATTTTACACAGTCTGACCAAGCTACAGGTGGGGTAGCTCTTATGATTTCTAGTAATGTACCACACTCCAATATACCTTTAAATATGAACATTCAAGCTGTTGCCATTCAGTTACACTCTCATGACCATTTGCACTCTTTATTTACCACCAAATGCATTCATTAACCAGCATGACCTCATTAGCCTTATTTTTCAATTTCCAACTCCTTTCTTAATTTTTGGAGATTTCAATGGACATAATTCGCTGTGGCAGGCCCCTAGCTAGACTATGTTTCCAGGAGGGGCAAAACATTTCTTTGAATTTTTCGATATTTTAAAATTTCCTCCCCCCCCCCAACTTCCCTAGAAAAGTTTCTGCTATAAATTTAGTGCAACCACAAATATTAATTCAAAATGGAAAAAACTGTCCCCGGAAATTTTTTATAAAATTTTTCTTTTATAACTTAGAAGAATAACTTAATTTATTTCTTGTCTTTTAATACTGTAGGTGATTTCTAAAAGCTGTTTATTTTAAATGGAGAAAATCTACTTGCCTCTGAAAGGGGTAAGAATGCATCCTTTGATAATAAATAATAGGGATGAAAGAATTCCGCTTTTTCTGAAGCCAGTATCTTCATACAAAAATTTCTAATCTATAAAATCGCAAAAATAATTGTAAAAAGTAGTAAAAATTCCAGTATAAAAATACTGGTGGCAGAAAATCATCCCTGAATTGATTAATATGTTTTACACACCATGAACATGTCTCGCTTTTTTACTACATAATATTTATTAATATATGATTTAGATTCATTTATATTAATAATTTTTTCAAATGTATATATATATATATAATAAAGATGATCTATTAAGAATAGTAGAAGCCAAGCAAGCATATAATATGAAAACACATAGTAAAAGGAGAATACACACTACTAGTATAAGTGTTTGAACACTTTGGATGTTACACAATTATTTGTTTGTGTGGGTTAAGACTGACTGACTACACTAGGGTTCTACCTCGTATGAACGCAATTTTTGGAGAAAATCATGGAAGCTAAAAAGATCGATCCCGGTACCTTGAGTCTTCAAGCTCTGAGAGCAGAGATTTGCGTTCTAAATAACAGTTGGGTTTTTAATTTCTCTTGATAGAGAAAAATATAAATTTGTATCTATTTGTAAAGCAGGCTATTGCATTTATTGATTTTGAAGATAATTAAATTTGATAAAGAAATTAGTAGAATATATAAGATTTCATAGCAAAAACGAAAAAGAAGAATATAATTTTTTAAAAAGTAAGACAGTAACGTATCATTTTTAATTTTTAAATAACATGTGAAATTTCATTGAAAAAGTAGAAAAAAAAAATACATGTGAAAATGATTTTACATTTCAAATTAATTAATGATGACGGATAAGTCAATGAGTCGAACCCGGCACCCCTCTTCTAACTTTAGGAGCAGAACCTTGTGCCCTGAAGAATAGTGTATTTTTAATATCTATTTAAACTGAAAATTACAATTTTTTGTTTTTATTTGTAAAGCTGGCTAATATTTTATTGACCTTTAAGATATTTAAATTAGATAAAGAAATTACTAGGATTTTAGTTTCAATAATAATAATATAAAAAGTGGGAAGGGTTGATAAACAGAAAAGAAATATTATCATTTTTTAAGTGAATAATAATAATAAAAAAAAAAAAAAATTTGGAGTGACTCCACTCAACTTTTCGAACATTGAGTATAATTAACAGTTTTGCAGATAAAGTAAAGAAAGAGGAGTTGTTAAACAAACAAAAGAGAGAAAACCATAATAGAGTGTTTGAGTATTTTTCTCCATATATTGCACGATGTTTTATTTAACGCTACTCAACTTTGAGTCCATAGATCATAATGATAAAGAATTTTTCGTTGTGTCCCTGTAAAAACCTATAAATGCTAGATTCACCAAAATGCTTATAGTTAGTGCAACAGTGATTTATATTATTCATATAAATTTTCAGCTCAATTGAATAAGGCGTTTAGATGCTGTCGCACTTTTAAAAATTTGGTTCCATAGGCCATAATGTTAAAGCATTTTTCTTTGTGTCCCTATAAAAGAACTATCAGTGCTCCAAAATCTATACAGATTGAGTATCTGTGACCTATAATATGTGTATAATTTTTTTGCTCAATTGAATAAGGCGTTTAGATGCTATCGCACTTTTAAGATTTTGGTGCCATAGGCCATAATGATAAAGAATTTTTCTTTGTGTCCCTGTAAAAAAACTATAAGTGCTAGATTCACCAAAATCAATAGGGTTCAAACTATGGTGACTTTCAATATACGTACTAACATTCAGCTTATTCGAACAAAGCGTTTAGACACTAGCATGTTCACTCACAGACATACAACATACATACATACACACACACACATACATACATACATCATCGCAAAAATAGTGAAAACGGACTCAGTGGATCTCGAAACATATAGAAACATCAAAATCTCAAATTCGGATTTTTGAAATGATTACAATACTTTCCTCATTATAGTGTTCGGAAAGTAATAACACATTCTATTATTTTTAACTTATAAACAATACATTAAATATCATTAAAAATACAGAAAAATAAAAAGTATACGTGGAAATATTTGTATTTTGCCTAAATTATATATAGTGTATTTTTATATTGTATATATTGCTAAAATAAGTCAGAAAATAACACACAATATCTTTTTTAATTTATAAACAATGTCGATTTTAAAAATGTAAAAGAATAAAAAATATTTTCATGTTTTTAATGTTTTAATTAATTTAATAACCTACGTTTCTATTTTTAAATATTAAATCCTTTTATCTGAATAACTTGCTATGCTAAAGGAAATGTTCTTTAAAGATTATATTAAAAAGTAATTTTTTTTTTTAAATCTAATACTGACAATAAAATTGACTTTTTTTTTTTTTTTTTGATAGTTAGTGTTATACTACTTCTTTAATATACAAATAGTCTGCATTATCATGGAAGATAATTTTTTTAAATAATAATTTTAATAAATTAATTTTACTTGAATTTGTATAGGAAAATATAGAAGAAAGTCATGTGGTGGCCACAACATACTAGTTTAAGAGTACTTTTATGTTTCAGTGCTAAAAATTCACATTAAATTTATTAATTAATATTAAAATAATAATAAATAAAGTTAACTTATAAGTTAATCGACAAAGTAATAACAAAATATGTTGAGAATGTATATTAAATCTGCAAGGATGAAAAATAGAAGAAAAAATATGTAAAATAAATATTAATTACCTGAGAGTATTTTAAAACTTTTTAAAAATTCAAATTTTTATTTTATAAATTTAAATGGTTTTTGCAAATTAATGAAATAAAGAACAATAAAGGTTGAAATAAAATAATATACTTAATATTATTATACCCTCTTTTACTTAATTTTAATATTATTATTTATTACGAATGCATTTTCACTTCACGTTGTCCACTCTACTAATGCTAAGTATAAATTCAATTCTTCTTTTTTTTTTTTCAAGTAGTTTTAAAACATAATTATTACAAATATTTGATAATGTTTACTTACCATTAACTCTTCAGTTGCATCTTTTTTTTTTTTTTTTTTTTTTTTTTAAATATGATGTAATAGAATTTATTTTATTTTATTTATTTATTTTTTAACTAAATTAATTAAAAACCTTACATTCTTCTTGAGTTGAGCCTTAGCACTTTCGGGAAGGGGCCCCTCCCATCATCAGAGGCAGCACGCTGGTGGCTTGCTCAGTTGTGTTGACACATTTGACTTGTTTTCTTGCAGTCTCGATGGTCCTACACCAGTTAAGGTTAATTTCCTGTGCTGGGTCGTTGCCATTACAGGTAAGTGGATTTAATAAAATTTCGATTGTTTCGCGATCAGTGAACTTAAATGATATATTTCAATTTCATTAAAATTTGTTTAAAGTAAACGTATCAAAATACGGTTTATAGAAATATCTATCATGGAACACAGTGCTTTGGAAAATTTTGGGTGTCCCAGTAGACAAATCAGAAGAGGAATTCCCTCCATTTTCAATAGGGAACATCCGATAGTGAACTTGAATACGATATATCAGCTTCAAGAAATTCCATGAAAATTTACAGGAGTTCGACTGCGGACAGACAGACAAACCGAAGTCATTGACACTTTTCAACCTTACTGGAAAGTGTTAAAAAAAAGAACGAAAAATCATGCAGTACGCACTGGTTATTAATACTCTCCAATTGTACGTGCTTGTTGTATCGTATAATTTTCAATATTCTTTGCCTGCATTATCAAACAAAGGAGAGAAGCACAGAAAAATATACAGATTGACTAATTCAATTTAAAACTGCTCTCAGACATCGTTGAAGAACGTTAAAAAGGCTTAATGCAAAAGAAAATCCAGCCGTTAGATTATAATTGCTTCCCTTAATGTATTTGAATATTTTAGTGTAGTCCTGTAAATCTGAAGGTTGATCATATCATATTCTATACAAAACATTATTTTAGAATATTAAAATACATTTCAATTTATTTATAATTTTTACAGTAGAAAGATATTTAGATGTGATTTATAAAAATGTCTGTACTAAAACGCAAAGCATTGGAAGTTCCCTGTACACAAACACGTTGTGTAGGACATATTAATGGCATTTTAAATAGGAAACATTCCATAGTGAACTTTAATAACATATATCAATTTTTCAAAATTCTGAAAATATTTAAGAACTCTCGGGACGAGAGCCAGATAGAAAGACAGACAATCGGACAGAAAGATAACCAAATTAAAATCATATTCGCGCTTAAAAATTGTTAGAAAGTGTTAAAAATGCTTATTGTAAAAGAAAATGCAATTACAGCAAATTTTTATTAATAGCTCATAATGCATAGGCGTAGCCAGCTTTACGAGCGGGGGGGTGCCCAAATTTTAAACTAAAAGTTACAATATGAATACATTATGATCATAGTGCGCTTAGGTATGCATGTGTGCGTTTTAACACATGTATAAAAGTTACACAAGTTAGCACATGTACGTTTTAACATATAAATTAAGTAACTTTCTCTTAGAATAAATAACTAGATTTGGCGCAGAACAGAAATATCAATATTTACACAACGTTAAAAATGCCAATGTAAAAAAATGTTAAATGCAGACTGCAGTTTCGGTAGCGTAAATCGGTGCATTTGGCTTCCTTTGAAATATCATTTGATAAAGTTTGGACTTTCAGATAGTGCCGCTATCCGTCTAACAGAAAAGGAACAGAAGTTTGAAAATTGATTAAAACAAGGAAAGAATGTTGCATAAAAAATATTAAATGGTGTTGAATATTTGGTTTTAGTACGAAACCAATGAACGTTTAAAGGTTAAATAAAAATATTAAACCTTAAATTATAAACGAAATCCTAAAAACTAAATTACAAAAAACTATAGAACTTAAATTGCGCATTCAAAGTGATAAAGTAGAATTATATTGACATGTTTACTATTTATTTATAATCTCATTTCATTTCTTTTATTTTACCAGTTTCAAATTATGAACCTATATGTATATATATATATATATATATATTAATTAAATATATTTATATATATATTAAATTAATACAATCTTGTAGCTACTTTTTTAAAATTATTATTTTATTCGTTCCCATATTTATGAATAACATTTATTTTCTATATTTTAAAACATTATTGTATTGTTGTAGTTGTGATGTTAATTTCAAGCAGAATAGTACAAACGGGTACTGTGATCTCTGTAAAATTAAAGTGATACTTATTAATAAGATTGTAATAAACTGTTGTGTGTACCATAATATAAAAATGTGATGTGTGTAAAAGTCGCAAAAAATAAATGTATCGAATCGGGGAAGGTTTAGAAACACGCCACAGACCGGACCAAGCGCTGACCATTAGCCAAATAAATTTACGAATTACCACTGTTCATATGAATTACATGAAAAATTGCATAAAGTAAAATGAAAACATTAAAAGAGACACACAGTGTATCAAAATGGAGGACAGATAAAAAGCTAGTGGAGTGTCTCATTATCCGACCGTGCACTGGCCATCAGCCGAAAATATTGTCTAGCAACCACCACAATTCAAAATTGCATACATAATCGAACCCAGAAACATACATTAATAAAATAGCACGAAAAATCATCATGACATAATGTCGGAAATTTTCTACCCACACAAATAAACGCCTTTGCTATTTAAAAAATTAAGACTAATTAATGGAGCATATTTTGCGCATACCTTTCTTTGATGTTTGTATTTTCTGTGTTGTCTTGAGCTTCCTCTTCAAACTCTCTCTTTTTCTTTGGTTGGAATAATTATCAAGTCCTTCACATTTTTGCACATGATTACAGAACAGTTTTTCGTTTCTTTAGTCATTCAATACAGCTTTAATAGCTCATAATAGGTGGTGAGCTGTAATTCAATACAGCTCACCACCTTCTCCAGATCCAGGATTTTCAGGAAAGGGGAAATTGTTTTATAAAATCGCATGAGAAGAAGGAATCCGAATAAATATTTACACTGTAACCTAATTTTTAATAATTTTCTTTCTTTATTAATTACAAATACAAAATCGTCTGTTCATAAATACGTAATTTATTTTCAGCAAGAAATCGTTTGTCAAAGTTCAAAAGTAATGCAAACGATTATAAAATGTTTTATTATTATTATTAAACTTGAGTGACAGCTTTTAAATAAGGTAAAAAATAAATAAATAAAATGTGGCAGTTTAGTCACAAAAATAAGATATTGTATACTTGACCGACCATTTCTGAGATGCTTTAAAAAAGTTGAAAATTGTTTTAGAAACAATTTTGTTTGGCATGTATTTTTGTGAAGGGGAAGCATGTCTATTGCATCCTTCAAAACTCTCTGTTTGATTACTCTACCTGAATTCTTAAAACATTTAAGGCTTAAATTAAAAATATTTTTTAAATTATTCAAAGAACATTCACCCACAGTAAATTTTTCAAGGAAAGTCTGCTTATGATATGATTTACAATACTAATTTGAACTTTCCAGTGTTTCTTTTTTTTTTTTTTTTTTTTTTTTTTTTTTAATAGCAAATAAGACAGGCCGACGAAAATTTTTTTTCCTTTAGGTTGATATGTTTTTCTGATATATTTTTGGATGCTGTTTAAGGAAAACTTAAAATTTTCTTCATGTACAGTTTTGAAAAAAAAAAAAAAAAGTTTGAGCTTAAAGCTCCATTTTTTTCGAACCCTTAAAATTTGAGTGATGTGAGTGAAGAACAAGGAGAGCTGTTTCATCAAGACGTCAAAGAAATGGAAAGCAGGTATCAGAGACGATACATTTTTAACATGTTAGCAGAATATTGTTGCATGTTGCATAGAGAATTCCCCCCACTCACACACAAACACAAGACCCTTAAGCCTTGCACAAGGTAAAATGTTGTAAAGGGAGATTCGATGTGAAGAAATACATTTAAAAACATATTGTGTAAATAATAGCCTATTTCAATGCATTTTTTCTAAAAATTGTTTCGAATTTGTTATAACTTCTAGACGAGTTCTTCCGATTTTCATCCTTGCTTTGTAAAAATTTCTTACGTGATAGGAAAAAAAAAAAAAAAAAAAATCATTTCTGAATTCAGATTATCAAAACACATTAGAGACACCCAATGCAGTACATATAAAATTTGAAAAGTACGATTTTGCAATCCAGTGTAATTGGGAAAAAATTACCCGCTAAATTATTATGATTCCAGACATGCATTCAAATCAACAATTACTAAAAAAAATTATTTTGTATTCAAAGAACTTCAAAACCTGAAAGTATCGCAAATATTTAGTTTTGAAAATTCGACCCCGTAAATAATACTTTCTCTAACTCATGGTAAGGGAAAGTAATTATCATTTTTAAACGTTTTTACTGAAGGCAATATAATTTGGTATGAATGCTTTTAATCGAACTTAACTTTTATTACAATCATTTATACGAAAATTATTTTGTATCAATAAAATATGTTAGTTTCATTATGTGTATTTCACTTTAAAAATGTTGTTGATATGTACCAACTAGAAATTTTGTACTTGAACAATAATGTATTTGAACTCTTTGCATGTCATAGTATACGGATCATTATGATATAAGTAAATTGAATACGATTTTTAGACTTCTTGCCAATACCAGCTTTTGAGTTATGCCCATGCAAACTAACCACAAGAACCTGGTTATACGATTGAGCGGACCTCAAGACATATTATTGTAAAAACTATTTCATATTCAAAAATTGGACCGCAAAACATTAC
>CAWVNO010002709.1:0-48000 GCA_963930645.1 Salticus scenicus
TTTAATTATTTTTCTCTATGATCATGTTAACAAAAATTTCTTCTCGTAATTTTTCAAAAAGTTACACTTTTTAAACTATTACGCGATCCCTCTAAAAAAATTTTGTCAGTTAGAAAATTTTTATTTTTAATGCAACAGTATCATTATTTTTTTTTTTTACACATTACCAATCCAAACCCTTCTATACAAATAATAAATTCTATATTTAAAAGTGCATTCAATAAAAGAGAAGTCAAAGCTTGCTTTTCTTTTATATAAAATATGCCTTTAGGTTTTTTATTTATTTATTTATTTATTTATTTATTTATTTTATGAAATACAAATAATTTAAAAACTAATTTTTGGAAAACAAGAACAAATTTAACTGATGGGAATTTTTTGGATGTCAAAACGGAACTAACATTAAAATACATTACGTAATGACTGATTCTGTCAAAAAAATCCCCCATATAATAACATGGGTTTGAGCTAACGGCGATGATAGGTGTAGAATTCTCTTAATTAATAAATATTTAGATGACTGGGTTTCATTTAGAATCATTGTAAAAATCATTCTCTGAGTAAATAGATTGTTTTTTTTTTTTTTTTTTAATCATCATTATAGAGATATTTCTTTATCTATTGAATTTTTGGCATTCTGTACTCATATTTCAAAGAAAGGCAACAAAGAAAAAAAATCACATAGATTTCAAATTTCAAAACTTTATTCAAAAATTTTATTTTCCATTTTCCCCCTTATCTGTGATATTTCACAAAAGCCATTAGAACTGTTTCCAAGCAAACCGGATTTTTGCAGTTTTGTACTTCGATGGGTGTGCATGATATTGGTAAAAGGTAAGTTTCCTGAAGATGAAGGTAATTCGTATCAAACTCGTCTCAAAAATTTCCTAACTTTCGATAAAAAAAAAAAAAAAAAAAAAAAAAAGTAGTTGCTAAGAAAACTAAGTTTTTCCCATATTTTGTTCAGGGCGACACGCGGGTTATCCCTAACGTTAATTTCCTGAAGATGAGGGTAATTCAAATAGAATTGTCATCTTAAAAACCCCTAAATCTAAATTTTTATCAACATCGCTCCAGCAATTTCCAAGACAATAAAATTTCTGCAATATTTTGTTACAGAAGGAGCGTAAGTTACCAATAAATGGCAAATTTTCTGAATATGTAGGTAATACAGATTAAGCTTCCATCATAAAAAAAATTCCTAAGTCTAAATTTTCATCAAAATCGTTTCAGCAATTTCCAAGAAAACAAATTTTCTGTCATATTTTTCAGCGTGCGGGTCAAGTGTTATCAATGAAAGCCAGTTTTTATGAATATGAAAATAATTCAAATCGAATGCCATCGAATCGAATGTCACCCTAATCTCAAAGTTTTATCAAAATCGTTTGTGCAATTTCCCAGTAAACCAACTTCTGCTATATTTTACCCTGGTAGAATTATGGGTTACCAGAAAACGATGATTTTCCTAAAGAAGCTAATAAGTCAGATAAATTCGTTATCTCAAAAAATTCTTAATTTTAAATTTTATCAAAATCGTTAGAGATATTTCTGAGAAATCCCGGACTTTAATACAAGATTCATTAACTCGTTTAAGAATAAGGAAGATTTAACAAGTATAAATCTAGCCTTATAAAATCCCCCGACCTTAAATTTAATTGAATGTTATTTTACTTTAAAATCTATAATTTTCAGTTGCAAGAAAGTTAGCTTAAGAACGTATGGCTGATATTGAATTTAATTAAATAGTATTGTTATTCGTTTAAATATGAATGTGCCAAAAAGTACCGAAAGAACTTTAAACCGAAATATGCCTTAATATCCTTTAAACCGGATTTAGAGATTTTTGGATTGTGTACTCACAATTACTATTTGCAACTAATAATTTATTTTTGTTAAAAACAATTGAAAGTTCGCGAATAATAAAAAAAAAAGTATTTTAATTCAGTTGATATCATATTTGATTTATTATCTAAGAACAGTTGGAAATTGGAAGGTTTACAAATTCTGTAAAAAGTCAACGCCTGGCCTCCCTTAAATTTAATCAAAAACTATGTTACTATAAAAACTATAATTTTCGTACTGAATTGGAGATTTTTGTACTGTGAAGTCATAATCCCTATACAGGGTTCGTACGGGTTTTATTTTTTTCCCTGAGTCTCACACCAGTATTCTAAAACAATAAAATTCAACTTAATAGAATAGACTTATTTTATAACGTAAATCGTTCTACAAAATTACCGGTATAAGACTCAGGGAAAAAATATGGCCCGTACGAACCCTGCTATATGTAACCATTTTTTTCCTGTGAAAATCGGATAAAAATTCTGGATTTTTAATAAATCATTTTTTTTTTTTAATTCAGGCTAAAAGTCAGGTGACACATTATCTAACCCGAGTTAAAAGTTCGAAAATTGCCTACTCGCAAATTTCAAAATATTAATGCAAAGTGACTTGGAAGAAAAAAAAAAGGATTTTATTTTATATGTATATATATATATATATATATATATATATATATATATATTCGTTGTTTGAGAGAAGGATTTTCTCTATTCGAAGGTGCAAATTTCGAAGAAATTGAAGCAACATTTCCATATTATCTGCCGCCTTAATGCTGTCTTAATTTAAGTCAAAACATTTTTTAAAAAATTAAAACTAATCCTCTTCCATCTGGGAATAAAAAACTTGGTTTTGCCCCTGGCTGAGTCTGCATCACTAAAGAAAGTTTATTTTTCTAAAATGAAGATAAATCGGATTGGTTGCTTATCTCAAAAAACCCTTAACCTTATTTTTATCAAAATCTGTAGAGCCGTTTCTGAGAAACACAGGACACACACACACACACATATATATATATATAATAATTTAGTAGAATTAAGAATAACATAAAATTAAATGTCTCCAAAATCCTCAGTAGCCAAAATAATTATTTTTTAACAAGATTAAGTAACCTGTGACGTCTTTAATAAAAATATGAAAACAATAACCAACTAATAGCTTTAATATAATAAGAAAAAACAAATCGCTAAACTTACCAAAAATCCAAGAAAAATATTCTAAAATTATTACAGAAAACAAGACCATTAAAGGAGAGTGAACCCACAAAAAACTGTTTAAGGCGTACATTGAGACCATTAATAACAAAAATTCCATTAAAAACAATTTAAGATAAAATTTCGTAAAGACACTCATACGGCAAAGATTTATCGTTAGGGTGAAGCCAACTTCATAGTGAGAAGTTAAAATGCAAGATTTCAAATTCTAGTTGCTATCAAAGCAAAATAAGTAGAGGGAATGTATATTAATTAATCAGGTGGAAAAGATCAATATTAAAGTACAAAACACAGAGCCAATAAACATTAATAATCACCTAAAAACGTCAAGTCACCTGGAGATTAACAAAAGATTAGTTTTTAAGATTGAAGATTGAATTTAAGACGAAGAATGGAGATCACAACATGCATCAATTGAGTCAGCAAAAATAGTCTAACCCCCTATAACACACAAATAAATCTATTTTACATTTAATTAAGACTTGATACATTTAAAAGATTTTATATAAAAAAAAAAAAAATAAATAAATAAATAAAATTACCTTTATTAAGAAATTAGGTATGATTGCAAAAAACATAATATATATATATATATATATGTATATAATCGTTATATATACAGAGCTGCCAACCAAATCCGGCAAATTGTTAGTACCGCCCCTTTTTCTACACCACTTAATTTTTAGAGTAATTCTCTTCAAATATATTTACGATGAATGAAGAAAACAAGTACTCTAAAAATTAAGTGGTGTAGAAAAAGGGGCGTTTTTCAATAGGCGTTAACAATTTGCCGGATTAGGTTGGCAGCTCTGTATATATTATATATATATATATCGTTTAATAATAAAGATAATAATAATAATAACCTGTTGTAGAAATTACACTTTTTATATTGACTATATTAGTTTCTTCCCTAAATTATATAACTTTTCAGAATATTTACAGCAAACTTAGAAAGTGTTAAAGAGCGCTGTACCAAGAAAGGGTTGGAAAGTCAAAATCTAACAGAATATGGCCCAGTATCTTTGCGAGAAGAGGCCGTGTATGAAGACAAACATAAACCAGATGAACCTTCATCTAATGTCCCGAAAAGGCTTATCATCAATCGGGAGGTTTATCTCTTTCTGAAAATTACATGAAATTTTTTCGTGTTAAAACTATTTTACTTCATTTTTCAATGATTTATATCTCGCTGAAAATTCAGTCTAAAATATAATATGTTTTTACGTTTTTTCCATCCTAAATATTATACATAAAATTTTCGGACAATTTATGGTAAAGAAGCTCAGAAGAGATTTTTAAATTTTTCGTTTACTTAAGGTAAGAGAACCCGTCATCTGTCGTCGTCGTCGTCAGCCAAATCTGAAAATTTGTTATCAGAATGATTCACTGTCTAAAAAATGTTTCAATTTTGTTTTTAGATTTGGAAAATTCACAACCGTAAAATTAATTCTTGTTTTTGAAAAAAATTTATTTTTACATTTTTATTATTTCATTTTGGAGTTATAAAGTGCGAAAAATGAACTAAACACATTTTGCGAATATTTTAGCCCCGAAATCAAATATATCAAAAATTTAAAAAATCAGTTTTTGAAAATCAAGAACTTATTTAACGGTTGTTAATTTCTGAAAGTGAAAATGAAATCTGAAACATGATGTATTGGGTAATAAGTAATTCTAATTACAATTTTTCGTATAGAATAACCTGGACCTGGAGTTGACTGTCTCAATGATAGGTATAGCTTACCTTTCACTGAGAACGTAGCCTCCTTAACTAGATGCCTGTCGCGTAGCTAGGAAACTTGGCAACAGTTGAAGTAAGCGGTAGACAGCGCCACCTGGTACTGATTGCGTGACTTTTTTATTCAACTGTCACTAATAATTTTAAGAAGTGATATATGATATATATAATCGACGTTTCTTCGATTCTATTCGCCTTTTATGTATATCATATCCCACTTTTAAAATTTTTTGGTGGCTTTTGAATAAAAAAGTCGCGCAATCTGTACCTGGTGGCGCTGTCTACCGCTTCAACTGTTGCCAAGCTTCCGAACCACTCGACAGGCATCTAGTTTAGGAGGCTATGCTGAGAGTTTATCAGGTTGGCGGGAAAGTCTGACTAATTTTATGTCTGCAGGTAATTTTACTTTTTAGTTCAAGACAAGAAGGTAGAATGCGTTATGTAGGGTCTTATTATTTAACGTATCTCTCTGGCGATACAGTGCATTATTTGCAATTTCCTTCATTAATTAGTTGCGTAATAAAGAGTGAAAAAGATGGCAGGGATCAAATGCATTTAAGGCACTGTATTTGGTATGAGTTCCAGAAAGTAAACAAATCATCGGTTGCTTGTAAAAACGTATGTGACACATTGAGAAGTGAAGTTGTAAAGGTTCGGACCTGCCAAAGATAGTTTGCCAAATTTCCTTCTGCAGATTTTAGTGTCAAAGAATATCGTCGATCAAGGCGGCCATCCAAGATCGATAATGACATTTTGTGGTCAATGTTGGAGAATAACCCACATCTAATCACTAGAGCAATTGCAAAGGCACCATTTGATTGCTGAGAAACACATCAAATATCATGGATTTGTCTTGAAGCAGAGCATTTGGGCTGCGCGCATTTTAACTGAAAGACATTTATCAGATAGTGTGAGAATCTGTTCACCTCTCCTTTTTAGATATAATGTGAAGCCGTTTTTGCGCAAACATATTACAAAGAGGAAAACTGGATACTTTACGAGAATATCAAAAGAAAAAAAAAGCAAGAACGAAAAATCATGCAGTGCGCATTGATTATTAACACTTTCCAACTGTACGTACTTGTTGTATCATATAACTTTATTCTTTGCCAACGTTATCACATAACAGACAGACAGAAGCACTGATAATTATACAGATGGACTAATTGAACTTAAATTCACTATAAGACATTGTTGTAAAGTGTTATAAAGGCTTAACGCAAAAGAAAATGCAGCCGTTCGATTACAATTTCAGCCCTTATTGTATCTGAATATTTTAGTGTAGCCCTGTAAATCTGAAGGTTAATCATATCATATTCTATACAAAACAATATGTTAGAATATTAACACTACATGAAAATTTCTTTATGATTTTTACAGTAGAAAGTTATTTAAATGCGATTTTTAAAAATGTCTGTCCTAAAACACAATGTATTGGCATTTTTTTTTTTTTTTTTTTTTTCGTTGGCCCTGTACATAAACTAGTTGTACAGAACCTAATTAAATTTTAAATATGTAAAATTATAGTGAATTTGACTAATATATAACATTTTTTAAAAATTCTGAATATACGGACGCTGGGAGCGAGAGACAGACAAATAGAAAGGTAGACATTCGGACAGACAGATACAAAAATTAAAATCATATTCAAACTTAAATATTGTTAGAAAGTGTTAAAAATGCTTAATATAAACGAAAGTACAATTCCACCAAATTTTTATTACTATTTCTAAAGGTAATTGAATATTTTTGTGTGGCCCTGTAAATCAATTGCAAATTATACTATATCTATAGAAAGCATTCTTTTGTGTATATGGATAACATGTTTCAATTTCATTAAGCTTTGTGCAAGAAAAGTTATTAAAATTTGTTTTATAGAAATACCTCTCATAGAACGCAATGTTTTGGAATACTTTCAAGTGTCCCTGTACACAAATCAGTAGTGGAATTTAAACATTTTACATAGTAAACATCCGATAGTGAACTTGAATAACATATTTCAATTTCACTAAGATTTGTGTACAGTAAAGGTATTAAAATATGGTTTATAGAAATACCTCACTTTGAACAGAATGCTTTGGAATACTTTTGGGTGTCCCTGTGCATAAACTAGCAGAGGTATTCACTCCATTTTCAACAGAAAGCATCCAGTAGTGAACTTGAATAACATATATCAGTTTCAAGAAATACCATAAGTATTTATGGGAATTAGAGCGCGGATAGACAGACAGACAGATGCACAAATTGAAATCATATTCACACTTAAAAATTGTTAGAAAGTGTTAAAAATGCTTAATGTAAACGAAAGTGCTATTCCAGCAAATTTCTATTAATATCTCTTAAAGTAACTGAATATTTTTGTGTGGCCCTGTAAATCTAATGCTAATCATAATATAGTCTATAAAAAGCATTCTTTTGTGCAGATGAATAACATATTTCAATTTCATTAAGCTTTGTACAAAGTAAAGTTATTACAATTTGGTTTATAGAAATACTTCCCATAGAACACAATGCTCTGGAAAATTTTCGGGTATCCCTATACACAAACCAGCAGAGGTATTCACTCCATTTTCAATGGGGAATATCCAGTAATAAATTTGAATAAAATATATCAGTTTCAAGAAATTCCATCAATATATTTACGGGAGTTAGAGAGCGGACAGGCAGACAGATACACAAATTGAAATCATATTCACACTTAAAAAATTTTAGAAAGTATTAAAAACGCTTAATGTAAACGAAAGTGCAATTCCAGCACATTTTTATAATTATCTCTTAAAGTAATAGAATATTTTTGTTTGGCCCTGTAAATCTAATGCTAATCATACCATATTCTATAGAAAGCATTCTTTTGTGCTTATGAATAACATATTTCAATTTCATTGAGCGTTGTGCAAAATAAAGTTATTAAAATTTGTTTTATAGAAATACCTATCACAAAACGCAATGCTTTGGAACACTTTCGAGTCTCCCTGTACACAAACTACTGCCGGTATCTACTCCATTTTACATAAGACACATCCAATAGTGAACTTGAATAACATATTTCAATTTCATTAAGATTGCGTACAGTAAAGGTATTAAAATATGGTTTATAGAAATACCTCCCATAGAACACAATGCTTTGGAATACTTTCGGGTGTTCCTGTACATAAACCAGTAGAGGTACTAACTCCATTTTTAATAGAGAATATCCGATAGTGAACTTGAATAACATATATCAGTTTCAAGAAATTCCATAAGTATTTATGGAAATTAGAACGCGGACAGACAGACAGACAAACCGAAGTCATTAACCCTTTTCATCCTTGTTGGAAAGTGTTAAAAAAAGGGTTACTGTAAACCTGGAACATCCGTCACAATTAGTGCAAAACCATACTTTCACCAATGGAAGGTGGTCAGTTTGTGGTGGGATAGAAGAGATCCATGGACAACGAGCCACTTCAATAGTGTAAGTCATCAGTGTGAACATCTGTTGTAACCAGATTGATAACTTCAATGCAACTATCAAGTAAAAGCGGCTAGTATTAGCGATTGGAAAATGAATTCTGTTCCAACTAGATAATGCAAAATCACATTCTGCAATGGTGTCGCAACAAAATTTGAATGAGCTTGGATATCATACGAAGCTCTTAGGCACCGTCCATATTCATCTATACTCTGTTTCCTTAAAATAGTCGTGTCAAGGTCATAAATCTCTCCCTCTAAGAGAGGAGAATCAGGGATTGTCCAATTTCTCCCTTTTTTTATCACACTGCTCTTAGAAACATAGACCTTACTGGCTCCGTTTACAACCTCGCCTAAAATCAACCCACATTTTAACGATGCTTCTTTTAATCCCCCTTTCTGTTTTGTCCGTTTACAACTATCTATCTCGGAATAAGGATGAAGAGGGTGACAACCGGTTTTCAATGGAGAAAGAAAGAAGTAAGGTCCCTTTAAATGAGATGTCCCTTTAATTCACAAACCAAAACATTCGCATAAATTCTATTGATGTTAGTTATAGATGTACAGAAGAAAAAAAAAAAAAAAAAAAAAAAATGCAGTCGGCAGCAAAGGTATCCGAGCACTAGCGAAAATTCCTATATAAAAAAAGTACACTTGGTACAGTTTTGTTAAATAAATCCTTATCGAATCCTGTTTTTAGCCAGTCTAGGAATATGATTCGACAAGGATTTATTTAACAAAACAGTATTAAATGCACATTTTTTATGCAAGAATTTTTGCTAGTGCTCGGATACTTTTGCTGCCGACTGTATTTAGTAAAATAATTACCACAATCATGATTTTATCTTTGAAAAATGTTGAGATAGGTTTTTGTTTAGTGAATTGATATTAAAATAATAATAATAATAATAATTATATATATATACATATATATATATATATATATATATATATATATATATATATATATATATATATATATATATATATATATATATATATATATATATATATATATATATATATATATTGTACAATATTATCAGTGCAAAAATTTGAAATTTAAAGATGATTTAATTTCAGTATTAAAACAATTATTCGGATCATAATCGAAGACTCTCTGCAAGGAAATAAAATAAAGAAGAATTTTAGCGTTAAATAGTCCTACATTTTTCTTTTTCCATTCCGAAAAATTACATAACGGACAGAAATAATTTTCTTATTTAAAGTTGAAAAAGAAATAAAATTTATAAGAAATATTTTTTTAAGATTATCGCAAATATAAAATGAATTGGCAAGAGGTTAGATTACTTTCTATAAATTCTGAAGTTGATAAAAACAATTATTTTTATTATTTTTTCTATTCGCAAGAAGAAAATATTACAATCGAGAAAATTTTTGACTTCTGGTTTTCGATGCATTTACACGTTTTGAAATATCATGACAACAATTTGACCATTTTTAAAAGTGCATGCCTGTCTGTGTGTCTTGCATGGTTTATAAAAAATTTGTGGGCGCTGTATCTCGTTTAATAATGGGTGGAATTCCGAAAAACTTTAAATTTTCATATGAATTGATGCTGATTATATTCACAGTAAATCGCCCAGTAGGCAGTATATCATAATCACATATTACAGCCAGACCGTATCTAAAGCATTACTTTTTACAGGATAATCCCAAACATTTTGTTTTTTCTTTAATTTTTTACCACTCCCTTTTACCACTCCCGTTGCTTTTGCGAAAACTTTTTTGCTGAAATATGTATGAATTTAGCATATTCTTTACACTCCGAGAGTTTTAGGACAATTCATCAAGAATTTTTCTAGATATTTGACAAAGCGTCTGAAATCGTAAGTGTCCGGCCATTTAAGGAAAAGTAGTGTATAAATTTACGAATGAAAAGCACAAGCGAAAATATTTTATTATTCTATTATATTTCAAGTAATATTTTCTTTTAACTGTAATAAATAGAAAAAAGGATCTTTATTTATGCACTAGAAGTACAATTATGCGACTTCTAAATCATCATCTTTAAATGTACATTGAAAACACCAATTTATTCATCAGGGAGTTGCTCCCGTTTTTTATTCATTATACTTCTTTAGATAATTATATATTTTTTAAAGAACAATAAGTTTTAAAACAAGTAAAACCATCCTAATAAAATCTTACTTGACAAATAATTGTAATTTATTTATTTATATTTTCTATTGCATTCATTATTTCCCTCTTTTACTGTATTTTTTTCGAATAATAATCAAAGAATACTGTATGTCTTTACTCTCTTAGAAATGTCGGTTATTAACAAAAAATAAAATATAATTTTTATGTAGCATTAAATGGATAATCTTAAATTGAAATTAGTCAGTTAAATTATTAGAAAATAATAATAATAATAATGCATTCAAACTTCATTTATTTTTGTAATTGAGGTTTTTTATTGAAATAAACAGTGAACTTAAATTCAGCAAAGCTTTTGTCTCTTCCTGAGACCAACGAGCATTACGCATAATTTTGCTAGACATCTTTCAAGTAAACAAAAAACAAAAAAAATTAAAAGCAAATAAGTGAAAGACAGCGATCAGAGGTAAATTAAATCCAATACGGCGCAGCGCACAGTTACATCCGAAAGGAATTGTGGGTAAAAGACGGGTTTTAGAAGGATTAACCCCAGTCCCGACTGGGGTAGTTTCTGACCCTAGTAATCAACCCCTCTTTTGAGGAACCGGTTCAATTGGAGAGAATTTGGGGAATTCAACCCCAGTAAAAGTGAGGTTGTGAACGGGGCCATATACAGTCGGTAACAAAAGTGTCCGAACACTAGCAAAAATTCCTATGGTAAAAAAGTACACTTCGTACGGTTTTATTAAATAAATCCTTGTCGAATCCTATTCTTAGTCAGTGTAAGAACATGATTCGATAAGGATTTATTTAACAAAACCTTATGAAGTGTACTTTTTTTGCATAGGAATTTTTGCTAGTGTTCGGACACTTTTGTTACCGACTGTAGATAGACCACGCGTCCCCACTCATTATCTGTCTGCGATATGAAGTAGCTTCCCCAGCGAAATTATCACGTGATGCAGACCTGGAGAAAGAGACGAGAATGAATATTATGTGATTTTTCCGTAGGAAAGAAAGTAGTTTTGAGTTTTTTAATTTCTGTATTGTACACACACTTTTTATTTAAGCCTTTAGATTTACGCATCGTTGGAAAGCTAAAATGTCATAGGTTAATTATAAAAAAAATTCTTTTGTGAGAAACCATTCTGAAGGGGAGAATTTTTTGTTTGAATTCTTACAAAAATAAGTGCTTTCTTATGGAATAATCTCCCTCAACTCTCTGTCACGTGACATACGGCGCTGACCACAAAGGATGAAGGTTTCAGATTACACCCTCATGTTGAAGACATTCACTGTAATGGGAAGTCCTATTGGTGGCGTAGTCTGTATATATAAGGTCTATGCTTAGAAATGTTTGGGGTAGAGTATAAGTATAGTTTTTCAAAAGCAGGTGGAAGTGATGTGGAGAAAAAGAGAGGGAAGTTTCATATCTCTTGCAGCTAAGCAACGTAGAGGGAAATAGGGGAAAACGGATGACCTTGAACTGCTTCTCTTGAGGAAAAATACTATAACATAGCTCCATCGGATTACTATCTATTCCGAACGCTTCAGAATTATCTGACAAAGAAAAAATTTAAGGCCGGTTTCCACTAGAGTTGGAGCTTCCAGGTCCAAAAAACCATTAATCACGCTCCGCACACAAAGAGTAAAATGTCTTGTAATCAGTTGTAGCCCTTTTTATCAGATTGCGCAGTTACTTCAAAGGAAAGCATGCAAAATTGACAAAGTTATCTGCCCCTGGTCCCTCAATTATCTCATCTGGGGGTTAGAACCACGGACTCTCCCTTTTCGAACCAACCCTAGACGCAGGTCCAAACGCTTGACCACATCAAAGGATCCGCTTGACCACATCAATAGTGCCGTTCGAACCAACCTCAGTGGAAACTGCACTTTACTTCTTTCAGAGCTGTCTCCATGGCAGTTGCTGATTGTTTTGGGTCTAAAGATTAGAACTTCTACGTTAGGGAGATCGAGAAGCTGCTTGAAAGATGACAGAGAGTGGTTGCAAATAATGGATATTATATTATTGATTAAAATGTAAATAAATGTTATTAAAATTAATTCAAGTGTTTTATTGAAAATACGACAGAACTTTCCCGCCAACCTGATATTATAGTTTTCTCGACTGGATGATAACGCATATATTTTAATTCCATGCAGCCTTAAAATAAATTTTAAATTATTTTACCGTCGCATCGGACCCCAGCTACAAAATTAACAAAATTCAAAAACGCAATATTTCAGAAAAATCAACTTAAAGATAACGATAAAGCACTGACTAGACTACAATAAAATTGACACTCAGGTGGATAAATTGCGAGATAGAGGTACGTTCGTTACCAGCATTAAACCAACGAACGGCATCGGATATTGTTCAAAGAGGAATGCTGGTTTTTGTTTATGGAGATGGCTTCAACATAAAGTCAGTTAAATCCCTCACATATTTAAGCGTAAAATAAATTAAACGTTACCTTTTCTTCCGCATTTAACAAAAGAAGAAGAAATGGCTCAAAACTCGTAAGTTTCATTTGGATTTTATTGTTGTTTTCTTCGTAATTTATTTTAAATTCTGGATGGAAATTGAAAAAGCGTTATTCTATAAAGTAGATAATGCAAGAAAAATAAAATTATTTCCTGGACATTATTTAATTTAGGAGCCGAGTTTTTTTTTTTTTTTTTTTTTTTTTTTTTTTTTTTTTTTCGGGGGGGGGGGGGGCATAGGCTTTTCCTCTTTATGTAGTTTAAACTCATAGATTCTGCAAGAGACTATTTCATATTATTCATAAAATGTGAAAAATTGTTTATTTTTTTAATAAATCATAATTCAAAATGCTTTTACAAATCTCTTTTTAAAAGGAATTCTCCTTTTAAAAGAAAGGAACGCATCTGGTAGCCACTTTGGCCTTCAGTTGCCAGGTGACAGGTTTGAATCCTGAAGAGGCATAGATCATCAGTAGTGATTCGGATTTCACATTAATCTGTAGGTCCTTCAAGTTTAAATATGTAAAAATTTACCATAAAGTGACACCCAACCCTTCGCTCCCCTTCCTCAGTATGTTTTGTGCTCGAGAAAATTAATATTATTATTTCGTTAATTAATTATTTCGTTAATTAATTATTTCGTTATATGTTATTTATATTCTTTAAATATCGTGATTTATTATTATCATTACTTTTTTTAATAAAAGACAATCGTTTATTTCAGCCCTTAAAAAACTGACTTTTTAGGAAATACTTTTTACATTTGTATGTACCGTGTTTCAGCGATTTTCTCAATGACATATCTGTACAAAAAGTAATAATTATTTCTCAAAATTATTTATTTTATATATACGTAACAAAATCTAACTCAGCTAATCACTTATAGCTTCCTGTTTTGCTTTTTACGCAACTTTGATCATTTTCACCGAAAAATTTAATTTCCTTCCAATATCATTTTATTTTCAATGTTTAGGTAAACAAAAAGCAATTACATTACATTTCTAAAAGAAAAAAAAAGATTTTCCGTCCATTGTATTACATTCTCCAATGATAGACTGAGAAATGTTTTACGTAATGAACTAGATTTTCTGGCATATTTATATATTAAAGGACACTTCTTATTTGACGCGCATGTCTGAAGGATAACTCTTCTTGCCCTCTTTTTTTTCATCTGCGCGGCGCTTTTACGATAAGACTACTTGTTTAATTTCACAGCATGTTAATCAGGCGATAAATTAATTGTTTTAGAAAGAAATTAACGGGCTATATTAACTGGAGTGATGTTAATTAATTTATAAAATTAATTGATCAGCACGTATTATGCAATGAGAACAATGCCAAGTCATCCTGATCATGGTAAGAAACATGTTATATTAGCTTGCTCTTTGTTACGTTAAAATTATTTGTTTATTTTAATAGCTTGTAGACCCGGTGGTGAATTAATTGTAGTGGGATATTGATTGTGTTAAGCGTTAATTTGTGAAATTAATTAAATTTTAGAGTGTATAACATATTAATTAATGTTTAATTGATCAACGTTATTAACTAATTTGAAAACTCTTATTTTGGTTTAAATTTCTTGAAAAACCATTTAATTTTATGAGACGTTTTTCCTTAGATTTACCATTCTGTATTTTCAGTTTAACATTTTAGCTGCTGTAATTGAAAAAAAAAATCCTCAAAATATATTTCTTGAATATGCTTGAAGATTATTATTTAAAATTTATTACTATCATTTTAAAACGAAACTTCTAGTATTATTAATTTTGTTTGTTTTCATAAAAAATATGATTTCATATAACACCAATAACAATAACAATAACAATAACCGCGTAATAGGAATAATTTACAGTATCACAAAAGTGTTTATTAAAGGGCATGGTATAGGACTAAAAATCTAATAGTAGTTTTATTTACATTTTTCCAATACTTAAATTAAATACATTAAATCTCGGGTTTTAATTAATTTTTTTCATTTTATACAGTCGATAAACCGGAAATGACGAAACCATGTTGATTCCTGATTATTAGAATTTTTCTCTGATTATTTTATTTTACCATGTTCAGAGTTGTAATCAGACATATAATGCATAATTAATTACTTGTCTGAATATCTCCTTTTATTAGACGCTTATATTGCGTTACTTTTTTATTTGGTTTTCATTTTTTAACTGATTTTTGCTAGTTCTACCCTAAGTATTTTGATTGCCTAAAATGATTCTCCCAGTTACATCATGTATCATTCCTCTTCATGAGTTTTTTTTTTTTTTTTTTTTTTCTTTTGAGACAACTGAAAGTTATGTATATTTACACTGAGGAAAATAAAAATATACCGCCTTCATTTAGAACGAATAAGCAGTAATTTGCTAAATCCCTAACTAGAAATATAGATTTCCGAGCTATGCGTATATAAAGCACGGCAATAAGCTGAATAGACATGATCGAGAATTTCTAGTCTATACATTTCTAGGTGGTGAAACAATATTATGAATTTTTCGTATTGCGAGAATTTCGCGATTGATTTTCTAGAATTGGGTCATAAACCAAGATTATAGTTGCTAAAACTCACCTCTTGTATTCGCATTTATTTGCAGAGATTTTTAAATAAGTTTTACCCCTCGATAATATAGACAAACGCTGTAGAATTCTAATAGGGGTTTCTAGAACTCGCTCTCACAAGAGACTAGAATTTATAAGGATGACATGGAACTATTTTTACTACAGCCTAAATTTACATTCTAACTGTCTTTTACAGAATTTTTTCGCAGTTTAAAATAAAACTAACACATTCAAAGAGTTTTTTTTAAATAAATTTAAATTATAATTCCTTAAAAACTCAAATTTTGCTGTCTTTGATGACCACCTTATTAATAACTGTTTCTAGAGGAAGCGGCCCAAATTTTTCTCTTAAATATGATAATCAACATATAGGGAAGTCAACTTACATTGGATTTTGAAATGTGCATTTAAAAAAAAAAAAAAAAAAAAGATGATTCACGTGATAATGGGGAAATTGCACATTTTTCATTTTAACTTGTAAATGATAGAGCATGAAAATACAAACATTTTGATACCATTTTTATGCATATTTGAAATCCGGATGCTTTAATAAATTAACTTTAAAAGATATAGTTTTCATGTTATCGCGAAAACGCTGCGTCACGTGATGAAACCTATCGTGACGTCACTATTCACGAAATGAACTGCTCGCTGAATTTCTCTCTATAGTATTGTAAAGAAAATTCGCGCATTCAGCGAAATTTTGTATTCTTTCTCTAAAAAAAATTATTAAAACAATTTGAACTCATTAAACATCACTTCACTGTAAAAAAAAATTTCTAAAATAGGTAAAAATTTGTAAGATATTTGGGTAAAGCAATGTTCCAAATTGGAAAATTCTGTTTATAACCCAAAATCTGTCAGAAATTCTATCTATTTTTGAATTTACAAACTTGTTATGTATGGTTCACTATCTTATTTTATATTTTGTATATATTAATTAAAGACGTTATAGAAAATATTGTATCACTCACCTCTTATTAAAAAAAAAAAAAAAAAAAAAATGTAACATACGTAAATGATCTAAACAAAACGTAAACATTTCGTATATATACGTATGTACACTGCAAAAAATAAACCCCAAAATAATTCTATCCAAAACTGGTCTCGCATCAAATTTAGGTTGAAATTTTGGGTTATAAACATGACTTTCCAATTTAGAACATTGCTTTACCCAAATATCTTACATTATTTTTTACAGTGTTCATTCTATAAATGACACCAAGTTTCAATGTTTTTTTTTTTTTTTTTTTTTTTTTTTTACTCGCTTGCTGTTATTAATTCAAATTACTATAATCGAAATAATAGTTGATCAATAGAATTTTCTTAAAGAATTTCTTTACATACCAAAGATGTGTCTTTTAAATACTTGTTTTATTTCATTTTATTATGTTTTATAGATTTATTATTGTTATTCAAAATTCAAAATTCGCGCATTCAGCGAAATTTTGTATTCTTTCTCTAAAAAAAATTATTAAAACAATTTGAACTGATTAAACATCACTTCATTCTATAAATGACACCAAGTTTCATTTTTTTTTTCTTTTTTTTTTACTCGCTTGCTGTTATTAATTCAAATTAAACTATAATCGAAATAATAGTTGATCAATAGAATTTTCTTAAAGAATTTCTTTACATACCAAAGATGTATCTTTTAAATACTTGTTTTATTTCATTTTATTATGTTTTATAGATTTATTATTGTTATTCTAAACTGAGTACAGAAATAAAATATCGGGATTGAGTAATAATATTTAACTGAATAATATGTATATTTTCATTGCTTAAATAATCTAGAATAGTATATGCTGAATTAACCTAAATTAGATTACATTTATAATTATGAGACGCCAGGGTATCTGTATGTATATATATATATATATATATATATATATATATATATATATATATATATATATATATATATATATATCCCCTTCAACTGTGTACAAAATTGAGATAAAAAAAAATCAATAAACGATAATAATATTAAATATTTATACTTCTGGCAACCTTGTCAGAGTCTGCAACAGGAGCTATAGTATTTATAAGCTAAAAATAACTTTTTTAATACATTTCAATATTATATAACTTAACAGTATTTCTATTAAAATAGAAGCTGAAGATTGTGAATAATTAAAAGCATTATAATGATGCAATTTGAGAAATGGTTTCCGTACAAAAATTTTATTATTATTATTATTATTTTCAGAATTTAAAAACATGCTTAGTTATTTTTATAATGTAATTACATTTTTATTTGGAAAATTTGAAAGATAGAAAGAAAAGTTTAATAGAAATAGAAAATAATAACAATAATAATAATTATTATTAGCAATAGAAAAAAATAAATAAAGTGCTTTAAGATAAAATAAAATAAACATATTAACTATATGTTAAATGTAATAATACCTTATACGTTATACGATCTAGTTATAAATATGAATGGTATTAAATAATTAATTAAAAATTTGCAGTAAATTTCAGCAATCAAACACAATATATATATATATATTAAATTCATTTATCAATGAAGCTTTAATGTAAAATCCAAATATGTTTAGAATATATCAGGGATCGATCCAGGTAAAAATTGGGACCCATTTGCTGCCCTTTCACAAAATTCAAATCTCTAAAATGGGTCCCTTCACAAAATTCAAATCCATAAAATGGGTCCCTTCACAAAATTCAGATTCATAACAACAGCCCTTTCACCAGATCTATTTTTAAAAAGATGATGATTTTGTAAAAAAATTTCCACGTTAACAATATTATTTTTAATGAGTGTCTATACTTGGTTCAATAATATGCTGTTAACATCATAAGGAACATTCAATAAAGTAACTGCTAAAGTGAAAGGTTTCGTGTGATAATTCTTTTTATCACAAAAAGAAATAAATTTTCACAAAATTATTTTGGTTTTACCAAAAATAAATCTGGATCAACCCTTGTATATACTCTAGCTGACGGTCTTCGCCTGCTTCGCTAATCGCTAAATTTAAATAAATTAAAAAAAAAAAAAAAAAAAAAAAAAAAGAGAGAGAGAGAGAATCTTTATTTCTTTTGTATCATTCTATAAACAAAAACTAAATAAATAAATAAATGGATAGATAATTAAAAAATAAATTTGTTGAAATTGCTGTCAACACTGTTTCGGGTATTCGCTGCCTACGTCTGCCTCTTTCCCTCCAGTGTACCCTGCTCTTTTGGGTCTGGGTTCTTATTGCCCGCAGCAACGTCTTTCCTTGGCACTTTCATTTGGTTACTTATCAGATGGCAAAAGCTGCTATTATTCAAGAACTAGGATTTTAAGGATAGCTGTATCTCAGCTTCTATTAAATATATTTTAGTTTAGGCACTATGTACTTTATTGCATTCGCTCTTTCTGCTATATTACCATTTGATTTCGACCAATGCAATAAATAAATAACAAAAGATTTTCCTTTCAAAGGAATTAAATAAATAATAAATAAATAAGATTTTATTAAACTCAAATTTAATAGGAGTAATCCTTTCTCTGATATTAACATTTTCCCGATAAAAACATTTAATTATGTTTTCCTTTTCGAATGAATTAATTAAATAAATAAATAGTTGTGCAACAGCCGTTGCTAATGTAAACGACGTAGAACAATATAACTCAAATGAAATGAAAGAATAAATTTAAGAAAATTAAATAGAAAAATAAATGGATAAAATTGAAATCGATCTATCTATCTATATATATATTTAAAAAAATTATGAAAAGTAAACTTCCTGTTTTCAAAAAAATAAATGAATAAATAAATAAATAATGCATTTTGAAAATAACCTTTTTTCCGTTTGCAAAAACGTGAAGTAAATATTAAATACTACTGAACTCATAATATAGTCATTAATAATAAATGACTGTTCTTTAAAATAATAATATATATTTTATAAAATAACATAATTAAAAAATTCTGGTTAAAAACAAAATAATAATAAATAATAATATAGGTAAATTAAATCAGAAAAATATATTTTTATGCACTATAAAATTTTAATGAATATTTTAATTATAATTAAATCTTTAAATATACATTATGAAAAAAGAAAAATTCTCACACACAAGCATCTGAAAAATTCGAGAAATGTAAAAAAATACTTTTACTATATTAATACAATGCTAAAATTCTATTATGAAGACGTTTATAATTTTCTAAATATAAATACAGAATAAATCTATATCTTTTAGCTTTAGCCCCTCTTATTTCTGCGCCAATAAAATCGAGGTTTCTTCTAAAAAATGAGACTATGAAAAGAGCATCTATTTTCGGCAAATTATCCGATTACTCTTTTACAAATTCAAAATCGACATTATTCAAATAAAAATAGAAATATATATAATATATATATATATATAAGATTATAGTATAGTTACGGAAGGTTTAAGTTATTCCTTACAAAAGGTAAAAACTTTAAAAAATAAAACATAAAATACAGATTAGAACAGAGCGAACAAAAAAAAAAAAAGAAATAGGTAAAAGAAATGTAAACATTCGCACTTCATGAACTGTGACGTCAACCCCATCTCATGGAGCGTTTTCAGATCACGTGGTTTTGTTTTGGTTTTTAGCGATTTTAAAACGTTAGTTAAAAGTTAATTTGAATTAATTTTACGATTTTAATTGGATTTTTCGGATTCTCAAGATTGATGTTATCGATTACAATTTTTAAAAAAGTGTTTTTCTCCCGAGTGCAACTTCCCCATTATTGAAACGGCCAAAAATGTCCGAATTTATTTCAGTTTTTTATAATTCGAGTTCTCAGCTTCATGCAATAAGCATCTTCTAGTTGTACAGTCACCCCAAAAAAAAACGCCACCCCCCCCCACCTAATTTCGCCGTAAATTATCGTAGAAACATTTGACTGGTACCGATCGATTTGTAATAAAGTCTAGTTTATAACGGTATAGTTAAATTTTGCCTAAGGGGTCGTCTACATATTAAAACTGGCATTAACTTCATTTTCTTCAATGGCAACCCCTATTTTTGACTTCATATTCAGATTTCTGAGATCAAGGCGGTTCGAAAAACATACCTATTTATATACCTTAAATCAATTTTAAATAGAGTTACACGTGAAAATGTATTAGGGGTCCGTCTATACATTTAGAAAATATAAATCACGATCTACCACCCAGGATACATTGTTTATTAAATTTCAAACCGGAAAAAAAGTTCAGAAATGTTAGTTATAAAATAAAAAACGATTCAAATTCGCAGAACTTCCTGTGTTAGCTTATGAATTAAAATATTTTTATTGGTTTCAATTTATTAGAATTCAATTTATTAGATAGATATTAAAATATCTATCAAAAGAAAAAAAAAAGATGAATGGTTTTAAATTTGTTTGAAAATTCAAAATTATTTTAACTCAAGCTGCCGTATAATTGTCTGAAACGGCGACACTCAACCTGGTTCCCACGGCCGTTTCACAGTGACAATGGGAGTTTGTTCTGATACTGCAGTACTTTCATTTTCTTTAATTGACTTTTTTAAAATATTAAAACAGATTTTTTTTTTATTTATTTATTTTTTTAATTAATTATTATTTTTTTTTTTTTTTTTTTTTTTTTTTTTTCATGACATTATTAAAAACTTTTACATAAATCTCCACGATATTCTTTTGCTTTTATTTTTTATAATGTGTAACAAATTAATATGTAAAATAATAAATCCTACTACTTAATGGGATGTTCTAAAATTCTACACTTTAACACAGATACCGAAGTGGACGGTGGGTGTAGAAAGGCTGACTACCCTTAATCTAAATCTTCACTTGAAACGGTCAAAATGTTACATAACTCCTTTTTTTTTTTAAGGAAAAAAGAAGAAGATAAGGAGGAGAAAGAAAGATCAAAACGAATATAAAGCATATTAAACGTTAATACCCTTTAAACACTGGAAAAAGGCGGGGTTTTGTATTGTGTGTCATTTGGGAGCTGTAGAGTGCCAGAAAATTACTTTATGTAATAAAACTTTTCATTTAAAGGGTATTTAAAGCAGCATTATATTTAATACATAGACTATTCAGAAAAAAAATACCATTCATCTGGTTCATGAAAAATAAAGAACATTTTCTGGCATTGCTCTATGTATATACATTCTTGTCAACCTATCCCGGAAGATTACTGGTCCCGCCCCTTTCCGTACATTCTTTTCATATCAGTCTTTTTAGAGCCGTGTCAGCCATCGGTGGCTGACACTGATCTTTCCATTTAGGCTAAGTCAGCCGGCAGTGTAAAATATGATATAAAACTACAGAACTTACATAGTTTTAAGTAATTACTGACAATTTATTTAAAATTTACTTCATGTGTTTTTTTTTTTTTTTTAATGGGATTTTTATAGGATTATATCGTTAAGGCCTAATGGGGTTTATTGAAACTCGATAAACATAACACGCTTCTAAGCAGCACGTGTGGCCTGAATGGGATTTCCATAAGAATTCGCGTGGCGCTCAATGAGTTAATCGTAAATGTATTTGAAGTTAATTACTCTAAAAATTAAATTGTGTACACACAGGGGCGGGAACTAACAATGTTACGGGTTAGGTTGGCAAGTATGCATATATATTTTGCTTGATTTATAAAAATTTATAACACATTTTCTTCTTTTTTTTTTAGTATTTTGTGTTTATATCTCTCATTAAAAATAAATACAATATTCATATATAAACATTTCCATACAGTAATGTATATAAAGAGATTGATTAAAGAAGATTTGTTGATATTATATAATTATTCTTCTATCTGTATAGTATATTAACACAAATATATTTTGTAAATTTCGCAGCATCGAAAAACAGCAACATAGCTTCCATATCAAGGCTTAATGTAAATAGCCACGCCTTTTCACAAATTTTCTAAAACTTTATAATATAAAGCAAAATAATTTTGCATATTTGTAATTAAATCATTTAAGTTTTGTCTTCAATAATCGATGAAGTAAATACCATTGTGATTTATGCATACCAGCGTCACATATAGAGTCAAATAGTAATATGCAAATTTGTCTTTTTTTTAAAATAGTGTTTCAGCGAATTAGAGGCGGGGCTTCTTTTCTTTTGAAATTCTTTCACAATCCCTCGCCTACATTGTGATAACTTTACAAAAATATGCCAATTTGTATAATAAACATCGAAATATTGCTTAGGAAACAATAAAAATAACATAAAGGTAAATTAAAATAGTTTTCCGTCAAATTATATACAAACATTTACTTATAGAGGATACAGATTATAACAAGTGACGCCCCCCTAACAGGATTAAAAAGTGAAATATCACTGTAACTCAAAAAATAATGTTAGGAACGAGCTGTAAATTTGGAAACCTATGTTTTTGATGATGCCCGTTCTATTCGTGCAAAAATTAACATAGGTTATAATTCATAATTTTTTCAAATATGAATTTATTAATAATTTTCATAATTCAAAAAATGTTTTTTTAGCAAAAATTTGCATGGAATATGTTTGGGTTACTTCATTCTAACGAATAAAAAAAAACAGAATTTAAATATCATAATTATTTCGGAAGATATGATTTAATGTTTGTCACATTCATTTAACATTAGCACCCCCAAACTTTGACAGCTTATAACTCTATGAAAAATTGAGCGAAATATATAAACTATACCATTTTCCGTGATGATTTGATCCAAAGAATTCAAATAAATTATAAAAAATGGGGAGTTACCATTGAAAAAAAATGAAGTTGATGTCAGTTTTAATATGTAGACGACCCCTAAGTAAAATCTAACTATAACATTATAAACTAGACGTTATTACAAACTGATTGGTACCAGTCGCATGTTTCTACGATAATTTACGGCAAAATTAGGTGGGGGGGTGGCGTTTTTTTTTGGGTGACTGTACATTACATACAAGCTATTTTTTCATTACGAAATTACAATAAATGTAGGCGGTGATTTTTTCTAAGTTTCAGGGCTATGGTTGAAATGCTTCTGCAACTTCAAAAAGTATGCGGTTTCATTTTTAATTTTTAATAGGGAAATACAAGTTTGTAGAAATTTTAAATTATAATTTAAGTTGATGGTGAATGTTAACACTTTCGCTACCGCTGACGTAGGTTCACGTCATTTGAAAATCTGTAACTCCACCAGTGGGCGTTTCTTTTGCAATTTGTATAGCATTTATTTCTTAAAAATATACACAATATTCATATTTGTACAACCAATATACTATGGATATGAATACTTTGATTAGAAAGAGTGTAATTATAATGTATTGTTACAAAATTGTAAATAATTGTGTTTATTTTTGTATAAATTCTTTCAAAGAGGCTTAGTAAGTTGATAAAGTGCTAATTTTGTGCATTTCTAGTCGTTTTAGCGTTGAAATAGCCTTATTTTCCCTTAAAAACGCATTAAAAAGCCCCAGTAATGCAAGTAATGGATTTGGCGCCAAATTTGGCGACTTTTTCCCACCTTGGCGATTTTTTTGGCGACCTTGGCGAGAAAATCCTTATATGGGATATACCAAATATGGAAGCTGTAAGTTGATTGGTTGACCACTTTCTAGAGTTTTCTCGAAAAATCTGGGCTCCATGGAACAGCATATAAGGAGCGCTTCCTCGCCAAGGCAGTTAGTTCAGTTCAGTTTTCAGCCAGCTTCGCTAGTGCTTGCATTGCTCTTGAGCCTCTTTGAGAGAGACTTGCTTCAAGTGTTATTGCTATACAGTTTGTACTGTGGATTTGCTATTGACAGCTGTTGTTTAAGCTGTGGTTACTGCTTGAATTGAAGCTGATAATTGATTTATTGACCTGTATTTTTCTGGAACTTTCTGTGAATAAATTACTGAATTTTTGTAAGTTTGGCCTTTCATTCCCGGACAACTCACGAACTCTCAAGTACGCAACATTTCTGGTGTCAGAAGCGGGATCGTCTGTGAATGGTGATAACGAGAGCTATGGAGCAAGAGATGAAAAAAATTCTAGAAAGCTTAGCTACCCAGATGAATGAGATGAAAGTTAGCCTGAGTCAAGAGATGAATGAAATGAAAGCCGGACAGGAAAAGATGGAAACCGGATTGATAGAGAAAATGGAAACAGGACAGGAAAAGATGGAAACCGGATTGATCGAAAGAATGAAGGAAGGACAAAGAGAGATGAAAGAAAGTATGGAAGCATCGCAAAGAGAATTGAAAGACGGCTTGACTGAAGAAATGAAGGAAATGAAAGACAGTTTGGGTGAAGAAATTAAATCTAATCAAGAAGAGATGAAGAAAGAACTATCATCAGTGAGAGACGACTTAGTAAACGTGAAAGAAGTGATAGAGTGTAAGTTATCAGACGTGGAAAACAGAATAGATGGAATAGAAGAAAAAGTTATGAAAATAGAAGAGAGTTTTGAAGAGAAAGCTATGAAGATAGAGGAAAATGTTATGAAAGTAGAAAGGAATTTTGAAGAGAGATTTATGAAGATAGAAGATAATTTCGAGGAGAAAGTCATGAAGAAAGTAGAGGAACATCTTGAGAGAAAAGTAGACGAGAAGTTGATCTCCTTGCCCCAGGAAACTGAAAAGAAAGAGAGAAGAATCCAGAATCAGGAATTTATTAAGTTGTCTACCTACGACGGCAGTTCCTCTTGGCATGTATATAGGACGCAGTTTTCCATCGTAGCTGAAGCTAACGGCTGGGACTCTACCGCCAAGTCAGTCCACTTAGCAGCAGCATTACGGGGAGATGCAGCCGAGATACTGAGAAATGTTTCTAAAGAAGAAAGGAACGACTTCGAGGCCCTGACTAGAGCACTGGAGCTACGCTTCGGAGAGAAGTGTTCTAAGGACTATAGTCGCCTCCAGCTAAAATCCCGTTACCAGAAAACGGGCGAAAGTTTGCAAGAGCTGGCAGCGGACATTCAGAGATTGTCACATCTAGCATTCTCAGACTGTCATGCTGACACTCGGAACGACTTAGCTCTTCAGTACTTTATCGATGCTGTTCGTGATCCAGAAATTCAAAAAGCGCTAAGACTGTCCAACATCAGAGACGTAGAATCAGCTTTAGGCTATGCACTTAGGATAGAGGCAGCCCAACAAGCCTTCCGTAAAGACCGCCATACCATAAGAGCAGTCTCATTAAGCGATACCCCTGCTGGTGAAAATGAAACGAAGAGAAGTATCGAAGAGATCTTAAAGAGATTGCGCAGCCTGGAGAATAAAAAGGAAATAAAGGACCGGAAGATAAAGTGCTGGGGCTGTGGAGGGGATGGTCACGTGAAGAGGAACTGCCCTGTACGACCAACTATAGGAAATCACCCGGCTTCACCATCACTGCAGGGAAACTAGGAGGAGGCCATCTCGCGGGGCGGAGGTTGCCTGAAATTAAAGAGCCCCAATTTACAGTATTTCATGTTTCATCGATGAGTGGCGGCGATAATGGACTTTACGTCTATGGCCAAGTCAACAACGCCACCTGCCGGATGATTCTGGACACGGGAGCCAATGTGACCATCATTAGAACGGATTTGGCTCAAGAACTAAAAGAGAAGATCATCTGGACTCCACCCTGCGTTAAACTCCAGACTGTGACCGGAGACGAAATCAAAATATATGGAAAAATGAACTTGGCCATCACTTTTGGGAATGCCAGTTACCATCATATGGCATATGTGGCTGATATAAGAGATCCTTTAATCATTGGAATTGATTTCCTGAGAAAATTTGACTTTCAATTGGACTTCAAGAATAATGAACTGCATTCGAGTTCGGAAGACATCGCTGTGTTCAACACTGAAAATCAAGACATTCAGACAATTTGCCAGATAACAGCCAAGTCTGAAATTTCCATCCCTCCACACACAGAGACAATAGTTTCAGGAACACCACCTACAAAGCAATACTTCCGCTATGGACTGATTGAATACCCGAATACAGACAATAGCCCAAGAGGAGTTTTGGTAGCTTCATCTCTAGTTGATCTCTCAAAGAGTACTATTCCTGTGAGAGTCGCAAACATCAGCGATAAGGTCCGAACAGTGAAGAAGGATGAGGTGTTAGCAGCCTGCACTCCTGTAACATGCATCAACCGCCCCACGCAATCAACTGAATCCAAGTCTTCTGAACAATTAATAACGGAATTACTCAAGAATGCAGAGTTAGGAAAGGAACAGAGATGTGCTGCGGAGAAGCTACTCCATGAATTTAAAGACCTTTTTTTCTCGAACACCTGAAGACGTCGGGAGAACGAACATCACCCAGCACAGAATTGATACAGGAAATCATCCTCCAATCAAACAACATCCAAGAAGACTTCCCTTTGCTAAACAGGAAGAGGTCACTGAACTTCTAAGTGAAATGCAGCACAATGATGTCATCGAGCCATCAACGAGTCCTTGGGCCTCTCCCATAGTACTGGTGCGGAAAAAGGATGGTTCAACAAGATTTTGTGTGGATTATCGTCGTTTGAATGACATCACGAAGAAAGACAGTTACCCTCTTCCCAGAATTGACGACACATTAGACACACTTGCTGGCAATAAATGGTTCTCGACTTTGGATCTGAAGAGCGGTTACTGGCAAGTAGAGTTACATCCTGATGATCGTGAGAAGACTGCATTCACCACGGGACAAGGACTGTGGCAATTTAAAGTTATGCCGTTCGGATTATGTAATGCTCCTGCCACCTTTGAACGCCTGATGGAGACAGTGCTAAAAGGACTTTCCTATGAAGCCTGTCTGGTGTATTTGGATGATATTATCATTGTGGGGCGCACCTTTGAAGACCATCTACGAAACATCCGAAAGGTGCTGGAGAAACTCAGAATGGCTAACCTCAAATTGAATCCAGGCAAGTGTAACTTGTTCCGTCGTGAAGTGAGCTACCTCGGCCATATCATCTCTGCCGAAGGTGTGAGAACTGATCCGGAGAAGATCTCTGCAGTCGAGAACTGGAGTCGCCCTGAAAATGTACACCAACTACGAAGTTTCCTGGGGTTATGCACTTATTACAGGAAGTTTGTCAAGGGCTTCTCAAATATTGCCAGACCACTCCACAAGCTGACGGAAGCCAAACAGAAGTTCCTGTGGACAGATGAATGTGAAAATGCGTTCAAGCGACTTAAAGAGGCCTTAACATCATCGCCTATCTTGACGTATCCACAGCCCGACAGACAGTTCATACTTGATACCGATGCCAGCCATGAGAGTGTCGGTGCTGTTCTGTCGCAGGAAATTGATGGTCAAGAACATGTCATTGCCTATTGGAGTAAATGCCTGTCTAAACCAGAGCGAAATTACTGTACCACCAGGAAAGAGCTACTCGCCATCGTAAAAGCCATAGAACATTTCCATCATTACCTCTATGGCAGAAGATTCCTGCTCCGGACTGACCATGCATCTTTAACGTGGTTGCTCCAGTTCAAGAACCCGGAAGGACAGATTGCCAGGTGGATACAACGCCTCCAGGAATATGACTTCGAGATACGTCATCGTAAAGGGACTCTACATGGTAATGCAGATGCCTTGTCCCGGAAGCCCTGCTCGGAAGTCTGCAAGTACTGCTCTAGAGCCGAACAGAAATACCTGCCGATAAATCCGGTGGCCTGCCAAGTTACTACCTCAACACCACCAGAACAAGATCCCGATCCATGGAGTGACGAAGAACTTAGAAAAGCCCAGTTGGAAGATCCTGACATAAAATTAATATTACAACTGAAGGAGACGACCAGCAACAGACCTACCTGGCAGAACATTTCCAGATTTAGTCCCATTACGAAAAGTTATTGGGCACTTTGGGACTCTCTTCATATCAGAAACGGCGTATTATACAGAAAGTGGGAATCTGATGATGGTAAAAGCTTCAGATGGCAGATGTTATTACCAAGATCAAAAATTCCAGCTGTTTTAGAACAACTGCATAGTAGCTCTACCGGAGGCCATTTTGGGGTAATGAAGACTCTGCAGAAAGTTCGGGAACGCTTCTACTGGTGCAAGGCAAAGGAGGATGTGGAGAAATGGTGTAAATCCTGTGATGCTTGTGCGGCACGTAAAGGCCCGCAGAAACGAAGTCGAGGAAGACTGCAACGGTATAACGTGGGAGCACCATTTGAACGGATTGCAATCGATATCTTGGGTCCTTTGCCACGGACCTCCAGTGGAAATAAATACATCCTCGTCGTGATGGACTATTTCACCAAGTGGCCTGAGGCATATCCCATTCCCAATCAAGAGGCATGCACAGTCGCAGAGGTCCTAGTGCAGCAATGGGTGTCAAGGTACGGCACGCCCCTACAACTTCATACCGACCAAGGTAGGAACTTTACCTCTGATGTTTTCAAAGGACTGTGTCAACTACTCGGCATAGACAAAACCCGGACAACACCATTACATCCCCAGTCGGACGGCATGGTCGAGAGGTTCAATCGTACCATCCTGAATAACCTCTCTCTTCTAGTATCAAGGAACCAGCAAGATTGGGACTTGAAGTTGCCATTGTTCCTGCTGGCTTATCGAAGTGCTGTCCATGAAACCACCGGCTATACTCCAGCCCAGATGCTGTTTGGACGTGAACTTCGTCTCCCTTGTGATCTCCTGTTTGGTTGTCCACCCGATGCGCCCTCATCGCCCGAGGAGTACATCCAAGATCTCCAGGCACGATTTGAGGACGTACACAACTTTGCTCGGGAGCGGATTAACATGGCAACGGAGAAAATGAAGACAAGGTACGATCTAAAGGCTACACAACATGAGTTCCAGGAAGGAGAGAAGGTCTGGTTGTGGAATCCTGTTCGACGCAAAGGACTCTCTCCCAAGTTACAGTGCCACTGGGACGGACCGTACACAGTCTTAAAAAGGCTGAATGATGTAGTGGTGCGGATCACTAAAACACCTTCATCAAAACCGAAGGTGGTGCACTATAACAGGCTAGCCAAGTACCACAAGTAACGGTAAAATTAAATTTTAAAATGTAAATACTGGTAAAATTTGAGCATGTGCACTGTAAATATTTGTATATAGATATTTGTACATATTTGTGAATTTTGTAAATATTTCCCACTTAATTTATATTTCTATGTTATCTTTATGTGCAACTTAGTTATTGTGTAAATTTGTTTAGTTTCGCCTCTTGACCAAGGGTTGCACTGCCCGGGACGTGCAGTCCTTGGGAGGGGGGCAGTGTTACAAAATTGTAAATAATTGTGTTTATTTTTGTATAAATTCTTTCAAAGAGGCTTAGTAAGTTGATAAAGTGCTAATTTTGTGCATTTCTAGTCGTTTTAGCGTTGAAATAGCCTTATTTTCCCTTAAAAACGCATTAAAAAGCCCCAGTAATGCAAGTAATGGATTTGGCGCCAAATTTGGCGACTTTTTCCCACCTTGGCGATTTTTTTGGCGACCTTGGCGAGAAAATCCTTATATGGGATATACCAAATATGGAAGCTGTAAGTTGATTGGTTGACCACTTTCTAGAGTTTTCTCGAAAAATCTGGGCTCCATGGAACAGCATATAAGGAGCGCTTCCTCGCCAAGGCAGTTAGTTCAGTTCAGTTTTCAGCCAGCTTCGCTAGTGCTTGCATTGCTCTTGAGCCTCTTTGAGAGAGACTTGCTTCAAGTGTTATTGCTATACAGTTTGTACTGTGGATTTGCTATTGACAGCTGTTGTTTAAGCTGTGGTTACTGCTTGAATTGAAGCTGATAATTGATTTATTGACCTGTATTTTTCTGGAACTTTCTGTGAATAAATTACTGAATTTTTGTAAGTTTGGCCTTTCATTCCCGGACAACTCACGAACTCTCAAGTACGCAACAGTATATCCATTTGTAATATGAATCTGAATATAGAAAATTTTGTTCTGAAATATTGTAACTTGGGAGAATAACACCCACAGGCGGATCTTACTGTGAAAAAAACAAAAATATGCGGTCGCGAAAGTGTTAAGTATATTAAAATTTCTCCAAAGCAATTTGCACAAATGCTAAATTTTAAATTAGGAAACTGATGCTTTTTTTTTTCCCGACAATAAATTTTATTAAATATTTTTTAAAGTAATTTATCAATCAACCGCCAAATTAACACTTTCACGACCGCTGACGTAGATTCACGTCATTTGAAAATCTCTAACTCCCCCAGTGGGCGTTTCTTTCGGAATTTGTATGTTATTTACTTCTTAAAAATGTACCCAATATTAATATTTGTACTATCAATACATTATGGATATAAATGCTTTGATTAGAAAGAGTATAACTATAATGTTTATTCATTTGTAATATAAATGTGAATACGGAAAATTTTGTTCTGAAATATTGTAACTGGGAAGAATAACGTCCACAGGCGGAGCTTACTGTGAAAAAGACAAAAACATGTGGTCGCGAAAGGGTTAATTTTCAAATGGGAATAGAATATATAGTTAAACTAATAATGCAGGAGAGTTTGTGACCCCCGGAAATTGCTACCAGAATTTTTTAATAGTGAAATGATTGGAAGTTTTGTAGTAAAGTTTGGCAATTAAATATAACCAAAAATACAATTCATAATTACTGGTGGGAAGTAAAATAAAAAACTCGGAACGCAAACACCCCTGATAATGTAAAATCGAATGAAAATGTTTAATGTTATCAGGAAGAATTTAAAAAAAAAATTATGCAATTTAAATTTTTAAATTTTATTAAATTAAAATGTTTTTGAGAATTTTAAATACACTTAATACTTTCGCGACCGCATGTTTTTGTCTTTTTGACAGTAAGGTCCAACTGTGGGCGTTATTCTCTCCCGTTACAATATTTCAGAACAAAATTTTCTATATTCAGATTCATATTACAAATGGATATACATTATAATTATACTCTTTCTAATCAAAGTATTTGTATCCATAGCATATTGGTTGTAAAAATATGAATATTGTGTATATTCTTAAGAAATAAAGGACATGCCGATTGCAAAAGAAACGCCCACTGGTGAGTTACAGATTTTCAAATGACATGAATCTACGTCAGCGGTCGCGAAAGTGTTAATATTGTTATATTGCAAAACATGTGAATACGGTTTTTTATAATTCTAAGACAGTAATTTACAAAAATCAATACTTACAAAGACATAAATAATTT
The DNA here is from genome assembly GCA_963930645.1 of Salticus scenicus. Classification (NCBI taxonomy): domain Eukaryota; kingdom Metazoa; phylum Arthropoda; class Arachnida; order Araneae; family Salticidae; genus Salticus; species Salticus scenicus. The sequence continues at coordinate 31,493 of CAWVNO010002709.1, forward strand.
TAAGAAAAGTTTATGTTATTAGACATTATTGAAAAAAAATTACGCGCTTTATTAGTTATTGTGTTTAATTAAGTATTTTAAATAATAAATAAAAGTTATTTTCTAAGTATAATCTCTGAAAATTTTAGAATAAGTTTTTTTTCCAGTTATTTTCTTTTATTATTTATACTCTTACTAAAGTTTACGGCGCTAAAATCTCGATTTATATTTATAAATAACATTTTTTTCCCCTTGTGATTTTCTAGCCACTTTATTTTGAAGGGAAAATAAACGTGTAATTGAGTTAGAAAAATGTTTCAAGATTAAATTAATATTAAGGAATGCATTCTACAGATTGAAAAAAACTGCACTATTATCTTTTAAAATAAAGATAAAATTAAAGCAACTGGAAAATAAAATCGAAATATATGTCTTCTAAATATTTTAGTAATTTCGCCTATAATAATTTATTTCAAATATGATAAAGTAAACTTCCGATTATCCGCGTAACTGAGTAGCAACGGGTTTCGCGGACAATGCAATTCGCGGATAAACCACAAAACGCGGAAAATAAGGGGCAAATAAGATTTTTAAAACTATTCTAGCTCGAAAACTTGATTGTATTTTAACGGAAAACATGTTACAAACCATAGCCTCCTAAACTAGTTGCTTGTCGCGTTGCTCGGAAACTTGGCAACAGTTTAAGTAGGGACCCTATGTAGAGAGAGACTGGACATTGGCGCGCCGGCTTTTTGACGAAATTTTCCATTTTAGTGCCAGTTGCTCCATTGCTTATCATTACGCTGAGAAGAAATTTCGATTATTTTACGTCATAATCGAAAAAGAACTTATTTATTACATTTTTACTTTGATGGAAGATAAATTGCTTTAATTTTAGAATACTTTTAAAAGATAAAAATGCATAATTATTTATTTTATATCATGCTTTAAATACTTTGAATTCTCTTATTGTATGCTGTTTTACGTATTTATTTCCTAAATATGAGATTAATTATATTATTTATTTTCTAGCTATTAGTTTTTAAGTACTGTTTTGCAATATATTTAATATGTTAGATCTCAATGTATTTTTCTGATGTATTTTAAAATACATATTTAAAATAACTATATAAAAAGATATTTTTTAATTATTTGCTAGTACACAAAATGTATCAGATTTCTTAAAATAAATTGATAAAAATAAAGAAAATAAGGTGTATATTATTTGTTAGCATATGAAATATAAATTTCTTTTAAATAATAATTGCCATAATAAATTTTATAAATAATATTTAAATAAGTTATTATTTTTATTTGCATAATATTTTTAAAAAATAAAATAAATAAATAAAAATAAATAAATAAAAATCAATGAAATAAGCAAATGTAAATAAAATAAATAAAAACTTTTTTTAATTTCTAAAGACATTAGTTAATATTTTTACAAATTATTATTAATTAAATTTTTATTTTTAATATTTAATTAAGTCATTATTATTAATAATGCGTAATTGAAATAAATAAAATATGTATTTTTAGCTTGCAATTTTTTTATTATTTGCTAGCACGCAAAATGTATCAGATTTCTTAAATAAATTGTTAAAAAAACAGAAAATAGCGTTTATATTATTTGCTAGCATATGAAATATAAATTTCTTTTAAATGATAATTGCCATAATAAATTTTATAAATAATATTTAAATAAGTTATTATTTTTATTTACATAATATTTAAAAAAAACTAAAAATTGTAAAATCAATGAAATAAGCAAATGTAAATAAAATAATTAAAAACATTTTTTAATTTCTAAAGATATTAGTTAATATTTTTACAAATTATTATTAATTACATTTTTATTTTTAATATTTAATTAAGCCATTATTATTAATAATGCGTAATTGAAATAAATAAAATGTGTATTTTTTTAGCTTGTAAAAATATTACGTAAATATTTTTATAAAATAATAAAAAATAATTTCTGTTCTAGTTTCTAGTTTTACATTTACTCATGAATTACTTGACAAAAACTAAGATTACCATACATTTGTTAAAAATTTTTCTAACTTTTTATATATAGAATGTATGTCCTCAGAAAAAATAAGGTAGAATTACTTTCACAATCAACGTATTTTGCTTAAAATAGAAATATACAACAAAAATTCCTCTGTTTTCCGATCGGAGTTGAAAAAGTAATCATGTCGAAGGTTAAAACAAAATTCGTTTTTCTTAAAATTCTTTTTTTCTAAGACGAAAAAATTACATATTTATATTCTGCATTACTTTCTGCACAAATTGAGTACAGTTTTTTTTTTATTTATGTTGTATAGTACAGCGTCAATCGCGAAGAAAAAAGCATTACGTTCTACGGTGATCGCTCCGAATTGGCACTAAGATGGCCGACTTTCGGTCAATGTCCAGTCTCTCTCTATGTAGGGTCCCTAAGTTTAAGCGGTAGACAGCGCCATCTGGTACTGACTGCCAGACTTTTTTATTCAAATGTCACGAATAATTTTAAGAAGTCGTATATGATATATATAATCGATGTTTCTTCGATTCTATTCGCCTTTTATGTATATCAAATCCCACTTTTAAAAATTTTTGGTGTCTGTTTAATAAAAAAAGTCGAGCAATCTGTACCAGGTGACGCTGTCTACCGCTCAAACTGTTGCGAAGTTTCCGAACCACGCTACAGGCATCTAGTTTTGGAGGCTATGTACAAACCATGGTTGCCAGATTTGGCCTTTTTTTTATTCAATAGTCGCCAATAATTTTTATTTGTAACGTTTGGTTAATCACTTCGAAGATTGATAGTCTATTATGTATACCAAAAGTCACTTCTCAAAATTATTGGTGACTATTGAATAAAAAAAAAAAAAAAAAAAAAAAGGTGAAATCTGGCAACGCTGGTACAAACAGTGAAAATATCCAGAGTACAGTAATAATATTTGCATTTTTGTATTAAAAGATGTAAAAACGATAAAAAGTGTACTTACGATGAAGCCAAGGTAGAATCTGTAAGCGAATTTAAGCGCTAAATTAAACAATATCGTACAATATTGTACAAATAATAATAATAATAATTCTTTAATTATATTTATATTTCTTGAAAAAATCAATCATTTGAGTTAGTTTCTGGTGAAGAAAACTTCTTTTTTTTTTTTTTTTTTTTTTAAATCCGGCGCTTTCATGGTCTTGCCCTTTTCCTACACCCACAGATAAACCGCTCGCGGATAATCAGGAATTTATTTAATTGAAGTAAATAATAAATAACAGAATAAGCTGCCCTATATTTCGATGTCATATTTAAGTTTGTCACAATTTCAACGATATTTAAAAAAAATATCTAGCTAAAAGGTAGTCAGTAAACACATAGAAATACAGAGTAAATTCTGTTCAAACTCAATTACATATATCTATATATAGATATATATTATTATTGTTAATGTTTTTAAGCACAATTTAATTAGAAAGCATTAAAAATAACTGAACAAAAATGCATTCAAAGTGTTTTACGTCTTCCTTGCAAAAGAAATAAAGCAATTAAAAAAAAATATTTAAAATATGCATTAAAACAGTATTATAAACATTTATAAGAAAATTAAAAAGAGCTTATGAAAGACTGAAATATAAGCACTACCAAAAATTGAGTGAGAGACGGACTAATTTTTTTCAGGCTTTCTCAAACTAAAAACTAATATTTAGACCCAGTTCTGGAGCATATGAAATCATGTTTAAAATGCACTTATAATTACAAATGTTTTTACAATGTACTGCAATATTTTGTACAGCCAAATGTTCTGAATATTAGTGAGTTTATTTATTAACAGTGGTTATTTTTATACATTTTAATATCAATTCACGTTTCAGTAACTATGATAAGTTGTTTAAAACAACTAATCCATGGACAGCCCCCCCCCCTTTTTTTTTTTTTTTTTTTTTTCTTTTCTTTTCTCCAGAGGGACTGAAAAATTAAGAACATAGCAGGCCTTTTACTATAAGTTGCAGGACATAGCTCAGAACAATCCAATATGAGATCTTGTGCGTGTTAAAGTCACTATTGCATACTTGCCAACCATCTCATTATTAACCGTACAATTTTTAGTACCCGCCTTTTTTTTTTTTTTTTTTTTTTTTCACAGCAATAATTTTTTAGAGTAATTTTAGGCTTATTTAATCGTAACAACATTTGGAGAGAATAACTCTAAAAATATAGTGGTGTGAGAAAAGGGGCGTTTTTTCAGGGGGCGTTAACAATTGTACGGTTATTAATGAGATGGTTGGCAAGTATGCTATTGTAAAATTCTCAGAACCGCATAAATCGTCCGGATTTAGTATGGAAAATTAAGAAGATAACTAAATTCGTATGTATGAACTCTGTGTAATTCAATCAAAACTAAACATTTATTTATCCTCTGCATGAAATTCCTTATTTAAAACTAAAAATTGGAAAATTTTATGCCTTTTCTTATATTTTTTCTATGAAATGCCTATATGCTTTTAATTACAAGCAGCTTCGAATAATAACTATGTGTTGCGCAATAGACAAATTTGATTTAATTTTCAGTTTTATATGCATTTTGTTTCTTTTTTTAGAAGATTAAAAAGAAAATATTGTCGCACTCACAGTAGTTGAACGGTACTTTGCTTAAGAGCATACTTGCCAACATGCTAATTAATATTCCGTTGTATTGTTAGCTCCGCCTTCTTTTTTACACCGGTGTCTTTTTTTTTTTTTTTTTTTTTTTAGAGTATTTTTTCTCTTATTTAATAGTAATTGCATTTGGAGAATATTACTCTAAAAATTTATTGGTGTGAGAAAAAGGGCGGGACTAACAAGACTACGGAATATTAATTAGGATGTTGGCAAGTATGTTAAGAGTATAAAATGTAAGAAAGAACTTGAGCAAGCCCCGCCCATTATCGTGAAATGCAAAATCAGCAAATTTTCTCCAGATTTACCGTGATTTTTTTAGTAGCTGATGAAATGAATAAGTAGGAACTCTACAACATTTTCATTAACATTTTTATATTATTATACAGTAAAGTCTTGTACAGTCAGCCAAAAAAAAAGCGCCACCCCCCCCCCCCCCCACCACCTAATTTCGCCATAAATTATCGTAGAAACATGCGGCTGGTACCTATCGATCTGTAATAACGTCTACTTTTTAATGGTGCAGTCAGATTTTGCTTAAGGGGTCATCTACATATTAAAACACGTATAAACTTCATTTTTTTTCAATGACGACCCCTATTTTTGACCTCATATTCAGATTTCTGAGATCAAGGCAGTTCAGAAAACTTACCTATTTATATACTTTAAATCAATTCTAAACAGAGTTACACGTGAAAATGTGTTAGGGGACCGTCTATACATTTAGAAAAAATAAATCGTGATCTACCACCCAATATACATTGTTTATTAAATTTCAAACCGGAAAAAAAGTTCAGAAATGTTAGTTATAAAATAAAAAACGATTCAAATTCGCAGAACTTCCTGTGTTAGCTTATGAATTAAAATATTTTTATTGGTTTCAATTTATTAAACATTGAATAGTTAAATACAACACTTTATATAAAGAAAATTAAATAGCTTGAATCATATGAACCCTACAATGTTGAATTACAAAAATCTAGATACTAAGGTAAAAGAACAATAGTAATAATGATAATAATATTAATAGCGGTTTAAAAAAAAGTGTTTAATATTTAAGAAAAAGAATTATCTACTTCTTAAAAGCAAAAACTGTTTTATTTAAGAGACAAAAATTTAAGTTAAAATACATATATAATAAAATATATATATAAAAACAATTAAAATCTTCTAACTAACAATTATTATCTACTTCTTGTTGGGTATATTTTTATTTTATACAGTAAGCCTCGCATCAAAGTATTACTATAAAGATTTACATTTAATTTTAGGCGTACAAACCAACAATAGATAATATACAAAAATATAGATAACAAGATTTAAACTAAAATCTGAGAAAGGATATTTAACATTTTCGCGACCATTGACGTAGTTTCACGTCATTTTGAAATCTGTAACTCCTTCAGTGGGCGTTTCTTTCACAATTTGTGTGTTACGATATTTCTTAAGAATATTCCTTATATTCATATATATATAAACAAAATAGTATGAATACAAATACTTTCACTAGAAAGAGAATAATTATTATGTATATCCATATGAAAAGAAATATGGATATAGAAAAAGCGGTTTCCTATTGCCTAGAACGAGTATTCCCCGTTCTGCAGTCGTCTACTGTACTTGAATTCTTAATTTTAAATGTGTAAAATCTATATCTTTAAAAGTAATAAGATATATTACTTTGTTTTAAATTCTTTTTCCGTGATAAATGTGACGTCAGTTTTACGCCGTGATTAGAATAATAGAAAATAAATAATATTGCGCTTTGTTTCAATAATAGATATTAAAAGCTTAATATATATATATATATATATATATCACTTTATTATTCAGTATTAAAAAAACACTTAATAAAAATTTTATATTTTATTATGTTACGACATGCGATAAAATTTAAATAGCATAAACGGTAAAGTAAGCGAATGCGAAAATGTCACAACAAGATTAAAACAGAAAATTTGTTTTAAAAAATCTGATAAAAAATAATAAAAATCAATTACATTAATTTAAAAAAAGGAAAAAACAAAAGTACTGTTCACTGCGTATTGCTCTTTCAAATAATAGTTCTCATCTTACCGCGTTTTTTTACCGTCATGATACTTAACTTAAGGTGCACGAATCGTAGAATATTCAAGTTAAAAACAAAAGACAAAAGGGACAAAATAGATTTTTAGCAGTGAGAAACTGGGAAACGTTATGTAATATTTAAGAACAAAGACTTAACATTTCAGAATCGAGTATAAACCTCTTTGCAATGGAAGCCACGCCTTTACACAGTTTTTCTAGAACTTTACATTATAAAACAAAATTACTTTACGTACTTCCAATTAAATCATTTAAATTTTGTCTTCAGCATTCTATATAGTAAATGCCATTGACATTTATGCATACCGGCGTCTCATATAGAGTCATATACGAATATGCAAACTAGTTTTTTTAATATTGTTTCCGCAATATAGAGGCGGGGCTTCATTTGTTTTGGAATTTTTTCACAATCTCTCGCTTGCATTGCGATAATTTTATAAAAATGATCCAATTTGTGTCATAAACATCGAAATGTTGCTTAGAAAACAATTAGAATAACATTAAGGTAAATTAAAATAGTTTTTCGTCAAAATATATACAGATATTTACTCACAGAGGATACAAATTATTATAAGTGACGGCCCCCTAACAACAGTAAAAAATAAAATATCACTGTAACTCAAAAAATAATGTTGAGAAGGAGCTGTAAATTTGGAAACCCATGTTTTTGATGATGCCCGTTCTATTTATGCAAAAATTAACATAGGTCATAATTCATAATTTTTTCAAATATGAAATTATTAATAATTTTCATATTTAAAAAAAAAAAAAAATATATCAAAAATATGTATGGAATATGTTTGGGTCACTTCATTCTATCATATAAAAAAACAGAATTTGAATATCATAATTATTTTGGAAGATATGAATTAATGTTTGTCACATTCATTTAACATTAGCGCCCTCATAGTTTGACAGCTTATAACTCTGTGAAGAATTGAGCAAAATATATAAACTATACCATTTTCCGCGATGATTTTGTCCAAAGAATTCAAATAAATTATAAAAAATCGGGGTTACTTTTGAAAAAAATGAAGTTGATGCCAGTTTTAATATGTAGACGACCCCTTAAGCAAAATCTAACTATATCATTATAAACTAGACGTTATTACAAATCGATTGGTACCAACCACATGTTTCTACGATAATTTACGGCGAAATTAGGTGGGGGGGCGTTTTTTTTTTTTTTGGCTGACTGTACAACGCGGTGGCAAGGATGACAAATAAATAAAACAGTTTTATTTTTTAACATCACAAAATTTTTAGAGCACCAATTTATTGGTTCATACACTCGGTTTAGTTTTTTTTTTTTTTTTTTTTTATATATAAAGCAATTGCTTTGATATAAAATAACTGGTGATAAAAAATAAAATTGCAATATTCATGAGGCAAACTTGCACCCGCGTTGTACGAGACTTTACTGTACATATAACCTCTGCATTAGTTTCATTACCTATGTTAAAATATCAGAGTACAGTTGTACAGTCGGCAGCAAAGTTATTGAAGCACTAACAATAATTCGTATTTAAAAGATGTGAACCTAATACTATTTTCTTAAGTAAATATTTATCGAGTCATTATTTTAGAGTCTTTATGCTGTTTATAATAAGGTAAGTTCATGATAAAAATTAGCGATCTAACTAAACATGTATAAGCACTATAAAAATATGTCCTATTTCCTGCCAGAAATTCTCTGTAATTTGAGAAAATACGCGTAATTTACGAAAAAATTACGTTGTCAGAACGTATTTTTGCAAATTACAGAGAATTTCTGGCAACAAATAGATTTTTTACAGTGAGGTGTGCCCAAATGAAAAGGAGACCTTAGCTGTAGGGGTGTGATATCAAATCCCAGTGAGTTAATGTGTTAGCCGATAGATGACATGGTGGTATTGCTAGATGCACATAACGGCTTCGCATCAATATCCTCATTGCTGGAGAGTCATTTCTTCAGCTCGTTACATGATGGATTCCTCCAGATCAACACAAAGCGATCGTCTGTGGATGAGCTCCTACGGCAGAATCCCCGGATCACCAAACGTGAAATTGCTGTTGAACTGTTGATAAGCAAAGGAACTGTGCATGACATAATCCACAAAAAGCTTGGTTATGGCAAATTTTATGCACAATGGGTGCCCAAGCACCTATCAGAGAAGCAGAAGACGGGGAGAATGGGTGTTTGCCCGACCCATCTGTTAAGCCATCCACTCCCTTCCTACTCGCTGGTATCAGTGTATCAATGTCAATGGCAATTATTTATAGCTGTATTATTCCACATGAACTGTAATTATAATATTGTTATTAAAATTTCTTCACATATAACTTTAGTCTCCTTTTCATTTGGGCACACCTTATATATGTGTGTGAAAAATGTGGATGTGTGCTTTAATAATTTTGCTGCCAACTGTATTTTTCTTATGACTTGTCTGTTTACGTATGTTTGTTGACTATTGTTTTCTTTATATATTTTTTTGTGTTTCAGAAGATTTAAAAGGAGACTTTGACAATTTTTCCCGGTAGTCGCCGGACATTCGTCAGAACTGACCATTGTGAGATCTGAGGCGTGTTTTATTAGCTATCGTGTCTTGCATAAAATATCACATATTGGCCTGATTTGATAGGATGTAAAAACAACTGTTCCATGGACATTTTCTTTCTCAAAAGATTTGAAAAACTAAGAGGATGGCTTGTCTTTTACGGTAGTTGTTGGACATAGTTCAGGACTATCCAATATGAGGTCTTGTTCGTGTCCCAACGGCTATCGTAAAAGGCTGAGAACTGCATGAATTGACTAGACTCACTATTCCGTTTTAGAAGAGACATTTTTATAAGTCACATAAATAACATTCAACTGCAACATACATAAAGAAAGTAGAATTTATTTTTAATATGCTAAAATGATGCTTTGTATAGAATCTGATATGGTTAAACTTCAGATTAACAGGGTCACAGTAAAATATTCAGATACATTAAGAGCTGCAATTAGAATTAAATGGCTCCATTTTCTTTTTGAGTTCAGCATTTTTAACACTTTCCAGCAATGCTTAACAGTGATTTTAAATTAAATTAATCTAACTATTTGCTTTTAAGTCCTTCTGTCTGTCCGTTGTGTGGTAACGTAGGCAAAGAACATAGAATGTTATACGATACAAGTATGTACAGTTGGAAAGTGTGAATAATCAATGCACACTGCATGATTTTTCGTTCTCTTTTATAATTAAAATCAAAATTTTATATTCTGAAAATTATTTTGAAAATATAAAGTGCTATTGATTTCCTTCTGTTATTTTTATTTATTTTATTTTTTTATTTTTTTATTTTCGTTATCTTTAATCAAGAATGAAGAACAATGTTTTATGTTTTCTTATGATACTTCTATAAAATATGAAAATGCTTTCGAATTTGCGCAAATTTAAATATTAAAAAAAAAAAAAAAATGTGTAGCAATGAACAAAAGTTATTTAATTTAAAATTTAATACATATTTATTTCTTTTTCAGATGACGAATAAAAATAATTCTTGAAGAAATGAAGAAATTTATAGCGTGTTTCTGCATTTACAGTAGTTGCTGCTTCCCATTTTTGACATTCCATGCTTATAAAAAAAAAGCTGTAGTGAACTGCTTAAAACATCATACTTCGGCGATATTAATTTTGGACTTTTAGAATCTGACGTGCTTCGCAAGCACCGATTCTGTATACAACATGATATCTTTCCCATGATTCAGTAGCTAATAGACATAACTTCTATTTCGGATGAATTGAAAAATTAAGAAGAGGGCATGGCATTTACGGTAGTTGCTGGACATAGCTCAGGACTATCCAATATGTGATCTTGTGCGTGTTACAGCGGCCATCGTAAAATGCTGAAGACTTCATAAATTATCCAAATTTACTATAAAAATTTAGCAACTAATCAATTAGGTATGTACGAGGGGGTGCTGAAAAGTTCCTGGCTTTGCACAGAAAGAATAGAGTCAGAGTTCTGAAATTACACATTTATTCAACATATTCTCCTGCCAGACTGATACACTTGTTACATAGTTGTTGCAGCTTTTCTAGTCCTGTCAAAAAAAAAAAAAAAAAAATTAGCTGGTTGTTGTGCAAACCAGCTCTCAGCTGCATGTTGAACGCCTTCGACATCGTTAAAATGATGACCCTTAAAGTGTTTCTTCAGATTCGGAAACAGATGGTAGTCGGAGGGGGCCAAGTCAGGGGAATAGGGGGATTTTCGACCAATTGGTAACGTAGGGTATTCAATTTGGCAGTCACAACTTGGGACTTGTGTGAGGGTGCATTGTCCTGCAAGAAGAAAATGCCTTTTGTTAATTTTCCTCGGCGTTTCCTCTTAATTGCCTCATGCAGTTGGTCAAGGAGGTTAGCGTAATACTCTCCGGTTATACTGCAGCCCTGAGGAAAGTAGTCTACCAACAGAATACCATCTTTATACCAGAAAACGGATGCCATGACTTTTTTGGCCGATTTCTGGGCACAGAACTTCTTGGGTCGTAGGGAGCCACTATGACTCCACTCCTTTGATTGTTCCTTTGTTTCAGGATCGTAAATGTGAAGCCACGTTTCATCTTCAGTCACTAACCTAGTCAAAAAATCTGGTGTGTCACTGAAATGGGCCAAGACAGCTGTGGATGTCTGCACTCGTGCTTGCTTCTGTTCACTCGTTAAACATTTCGGTACCCACTTCGCTGAAAGCTTCCTCATGTCCAGGATATTGTGGATAATAAAAGTAACACGTTCTCGGGATATGCCCAGTATCTGAGCTATCATTTTCCCAGATATTCGTCGATCTTCAAGAATAAGGTCATGGACAGCCTAACCTGTTGCCGCATCCGATGCTGTTGTTGGCCTCCCACTGCGGGGTTCATCTTCCACTTTGAAATGTCCTGTCTTGAAATGCGCCACCCAAAATTTGACGGTGCTGTAGGAAGAACTGTTATCCCCTAGTGTCTGTGACATCTCAGTGTGAATGTCCTTTGCGGACTTTCCTTGGAGAAACAAAAACTTCATAACGCTCCTCAACTGCACAGTCGTGAAACTTGCTTGAGCCTCTGCCATGCTATCTTCTACCGGAAATTTGAAATAGCTATTAGAATGGGAAACAACTGAAATTTTTACAGTAATATTACAAGATAACAAGCTTTCTTATGGTAACAAATTTTTTTTTAATTTTCAACTAGAGGGAGGCAAAGCCAGGAACTTTTCAGCACCCCCTTGTATGTACAAACTCTAAACTGAAACTCTATCTATCCTCTGCATTAAATTTATTATCCGTAATCAAAATATAGAATATTTTCATGTGTTTTCTTAAATTTTTCAATACGCTTCCAATATATATGTCAATACGCTTCCGAATATAAGTAGCTTTAATTATAAATATTTGTTGTGCAATAAACAAATTTTATTTCATTTTCAGTTTTATACATATTTTGTTTCTTTTTCTTAGAAGATTAAAAAAAAAAAGAATGTATCGTTGCATTTAAGGTAGTTGCTGGACTTAGCTTAAGACTCTTAAGAGTACACAATGTAAGATCTTGAGCAAGCCAAAAGCAAGCAAAATTGATTAGAGTGAAATGCAAAAACTGGCACATTTTGCCCAGATTTACAGTGGATTTTCCAGCAGCTGATGAAATGAGTAAGTAATAACTCTACAACATTTGCATTAACTTTTTATACATTATTATACATATAACCTTTGCATTAGTTTCACAATCTGTTTTCAAATATAAGAGCACAGTTGTACGACAATTTTTTAACAGAATAGCGGCTTACTTCTTTTCAAACATTACACTTTTATTTTTATTTTTATTTTTATTTTTTTTTTTTTTTTTAGCAGTGCTCATTGAAGCATATTACTTTTTTTTTCCGGCGCCAGTCAGCCAACTATAAAAATTTATAAGATATAAAATGAATAAAAAATTGAAAAACTATAAAAACTCAGTATGTTAGTGTGTATATCTGCTGTCAGTACTTCTCGTGATGAGAGGCGGGCATTCCCAGTTATCTATTCTAGTTTGGTTCCTTAATATGTATATTATTAGTTAATTATTATCCATACAACCAAGTTATCTATCTACTTTCAACTTTCAACTTCCATGTTCTCGCTGAACATTAGGTCTGTAAACAATCCTGTGGTGGGAGATAGGCAACCTCCTACCAATAGTTAAACCACCTTCGGCCAAGCTAGTCCGCTCCTTTCGCGCGAGGATTGTAGGGATATTCAGCAATCGTGACGGGCACTGTCGAACTATTTTGGTTCCTTCCCTGTCCGTTCTCGCAACATGGGAAGCAGTCCATATGAATGAATATGCTTGTTTAAATGAATAACTTTAATTACACTACTCGGCATGAAAATTGCTTCTGACACCATTTCAGCATATTATGATGTAAAATGACCTCGTGAATCCGAATATGACGCCCATTTTGTCCTACCTCTCACCGTTTTTTAGGAACGGTTCCCAATTTTTATCATTTTCGGTGATTTTATGGCTATAAATTTGATTTTTAGGAGGGGGGGGATTATTTTAACCGTTAAATATCTTTTGAGGGTCTACAGAGTTGGAAAATTCTGAAACAATTACGTTTGCGACAAGGGAAAATTTCTGGAAGGGGGGGGGGAGGGGGGATTTGCCACTGAAATTATGTATTACATATTTTATATGTTTTTAATCTGTTATTAATGTTATTTTTTAAACTTTATATATATATATATATATTGTTTTTGTTTTCAGGTGTTAAATTAATTCTTTTTCATTCTTCAAATCATATTCATGGTGATAAAATTAACGAACAGGGGAAAAAATTGAGGGAGGGGTGGTGTTTCTAGAAAACGGTGGGTGACTGCACAAAATGGGAGTCATATTCGGATGCAGGAGGTCATTTTACATAAGAATCAGCAAGAATGGCATCAGAACTCAATTTTTTTCAGAGCAATGTTATTATTTATTTTAATTTTTGCATTACGTTATGTTGTGTTTCTTTTGTTTCCCCCGGTCATCCATTAACTCTAGTTATGTGTAATTTATTTATGTATTGTTTTACAATTTTAAGTTCCCCTTATTTTATTTTCTCCTTGGTTTACAGTCATTTTATGTTTATTATATAGTTTTATGTTAATGTTATCTTATGTTCATTCTATTTGGAACCGAAGGTGTGGCGGTGTCTGGTCCTCGTTAATCTGTGCTGCACTGTCAATTGCCTGAGTCGGTCTTTAGTAGTTCGTCAGGCTACCAACACGAGGCACCATCCCCTCGTGATGGATCAAAATTGAGAGGGTTCCTCTTTTCTTCTCCTTTTGGTAACTCCTGTGCACATAGTTGCCAACTTAGCACTTTTTGGCTACCGGAAAAATTCAATAAAAATATTTATTTTATTTAATCAGTGAGCTATAGCGGTTTTCACTAATTAAATAAAATTAAAAAAAAATATTAAAATTTTCTGGTAGCCAAAAGGGGCTAAGTTGGCAACTATACCTGTGCATAACACGTTTTTGATTCTGTCTTTTATCACCTGATACGCCTATTTCAGTTCATAAGCACATCACTAAGTTTTTTTTTTTCTACCTCCAGTGTCAATTACAGAATTTTCCTTTCAAGTATTTAATTTCCCTAGGCCATTAAGTTTTCAGCTTCTTTGATTATTTAGCAACCTTCAAGCAGGAGCAGTGTCTTCGCAACTCCTTTTCTCCCAGTTTTTTTTTTTTTTTTTTTTTTTTTTTTTTAATCTGGAAACCTCTTGCCATTCAGCTTGCAATTTCCTGTGCACAACTACCTTTTGCGGCTCTCCTGCCCATTTCCCACTTCTCTCAAATGTATTTATTTTTTCTCTATTTCCTCAGCTAGCTCTGCGCCTAATTCAAAATTTCAACGCCCTGGCACGTGATCTATGCGTTACTCTAAGCGCATTATTGAAAATGCGGTTGTGTTGGTCAAGCAACGTGTCCAATAAACACTCAGAAAAGTGAAATCGCATTGATGAAGACCTATCTGTTAGAAGTCTGCAGTTAGAAGTTTTAACATAGTTCCTCCGGACACAGCTCATTTCTATGGGATGCTCAAGTAACTCGTAGAGTAGTTGGTCGCCATGCAGTGATCTCGCGTTATTCGTCCCTTTGGAGATATCAAACCCCTTAAACGTTAAACTTAGCCTAATCCCGGTAGATAGGGGCCGTCCAGAGTTTTCCAAGATTCTGAGAGCACAGTTCTATGTTTTCTTATGACTTGTCTTTTTTACATATGTCTATTGTCTATTTTATTTTTGTGCGTGTGTGTTTCAGGAGAATTAAAAAGAAGACCTTGTTATTGCATTCATGACAGTTGCCAGACACAGATCTGGACTGACCATTGTGAGATCTGAAGTGTCCCTCAGTAGAAGTGTTTCAGTAATTAATAAACTACGTAAGATTTTTTCTTTTTTTTTAAAGTAAAATCCAAATTTTATATTATTGTTATTTTGAAAATATAAAGTACTAAGGATTTTATGTAACTATATTTTGAATCATTTTTCCTTATCTTTCTCCAAAAATTAAGAACACTGCTATATATGTCTAAAAATAAATAAAACTTATTTTATTTTAAATGAAAGTGCAGTTTTTTGTTTCAGACGAAATGAAGAAATTTTATATGGGGTTCTTGCATTTATGGTAGCTGCTGCATATAACTGAAGACTGCCCATTTTAAGATCTTGTGATTGTGACAACGGCTATCCTGACATGCTTAAAACATCCAGTGTTAAGTTGGCCAAATTAACACTGGATTCTTTAAAACTGGTGGATTGCGTAGGCCCTAATTTTGTTGTACATTGTGATATCTTTTTCATGTTTCAGTAAAATGGTGAGATGTTGAAAGCATTTATTCTATGGACATTTTTTTGTTTTTCAGAAGATTTGAAAAGTTAAGAAGATGGTGTGGCGTTTATGGTAGTTTCTGGGCATAGCTGAGAACTATCCAATATGAGATCTTGTGCGTGTTACAGCGGTGATCGTGAAATGCTTAGAGCTACATAAATCGTTCGCAATTACTATGAAAATTTAGCAGCTAATTAATCGCGTATGTACGGACACTATTTATTCAATTTAACCAAAAAATCTATTTATCTCTTGCATTAAATTACATCACGAAATAGAATAACTTACAAATATAAAAATGACTTGTAATTTGTTTTTTCTTTTATTCTTATCTTTTTTTTAAACTGTTCTGTTCAAAATAAATATTGCCGATAGAATTACAAAAGCTTTGCTCTAACTATGAAACCATCACAATAACAGAAATACATAAAATGATATTAATTCGAGAGGGCATAAGCTAATGCGAATTTCGACATGTAAACTGCTTGTCCTCGTGAGCCCGTTCTTGAGAAATCTATATTTTAGTTTCAGTAAAAATGTAATAACGAGAAAGGAGTGGAAGGAGTCTCGATAAAACTTGTCTGAACCATGACTTTTATGAATTTTTAGATTCTGCGTTAGAGAAATTTCAGATATACAGAGTGATCAGTTTAAAAGAGTACCCGTTGGTTTTTCTTATTACCCTTAAATCCGACGGATGTGGCAACTATTCTAACACTGAAATATAATTGTTTGAACCTTGTTTAAGTGTGGGAGACAATTCCTAACACTGTTGGACTATTACAACTTTATTTGTGAGGTAAAACAGAAATGGAGACGCACAGTGTTACTTAATCCTGTGATAATTTTATTTTTGAAAAACATAATTTAATTCAATTTTTTTACATTATCATTCCTTACAGAAAATGTTGAAAATGTTCGCCGCCATTTTGAA
>CAWVNO010002711.1:0-20577 GCA_963930645.1 Salticus scenicus
GTGAAACTGCGAAAAAAATTTTGAGAGCGCAGGACGGCTGCCGAAAGTCCGCGTAAAAACGCCCCCCGGGCCTAAAGTTTCACCGTGCAAAATCTCCGGTGATGTTATTATGAAACTAGAATATATTCCGCAGATTCTGAAAGTTATTGCGATAGTTAGACTCTTTTAGTTGCTTGGGAATCGTCGTTTGAAGATGGGCATGTGAAACTGCGAAAAAAATTTTGAGAGCGGAGGACGGCTGCCGAAAGTCCGCGTAAAAACGCCCCCCGGGCCTAAAGTTTCACCGTGCAAAATCTCCGGTGATGTTATTATGAAACTAGAATATATTCCGCAGATTCTGAAAGTTATTGCGATAGTTAGACTCTTTTAGTTGCTTGGGAATCGTCGTTTAAAGATGGGCATGTGAAACTGCGAAAAAAATTTTGAGAGCGCAGGACGGCTGCCGAAAGTCCGCGTAAAAACGCCCCCCGGGCCTAAAGTTTCACCGTGCAAAATCTCCGGTGATGTTATTATGAAACTAGAATATATTCCGCAGATTCTGAAAGTTATTGCGATAGTTAGACTCTTTTAGTTGCTTGGGAATCGTCGTTTGAAGATGGGCATGTGAAACTGCGAAAAAAATTTTGAGAGCGGAGGACGGCTGCCGAAAGTCCGCGTAAAAACGCCCCCCGGGCCTAAAGTTTCACCGTGCAAAATCTCCGGTGATGTTATTATGAAACTAGAATATATTCCGCAGATTCTGAAAGTTATTGCGATAGTTTAGACTCTTTTAGTTGCTTGGGAATCGTCGTTTAAAGATGGGCATGTGAAACTGCGAAAAAATTTTGAGAGCGCAGGACGGCTGCCGAAAGTCCGCGTAAAAACGCCCCCCGGGCCTAAAGTTTCACCGTGCAAAATCTCCGGTGATGTTATTATGAAACTAGAATATATTCCGCAGATTCTGAAAGTTATTGCGATAGTTAGACTCTTTTAGTTGCTTGGGAATCGTCGTTTGAAGATGGGCATGTGAAACTGCGAAAAAAATTTTGAGAGCGGAGGACGGCTGCCGAAAGTCCGCGTAAAAACGCCCCCCGGGCCTAAAGTTTCACCGTGCAAAATCTCCGGTGATGTTATTATGAAACTAGAATATATTCCGCAGATTCTGAAAGTTATTGCGATAGTTAGACTCTTTTAGTTGCTTGGGAATCGTCGTTTAAAGATGGGCATGTGAAACTGCGAAAAAAATTTTGAGAGCGCAGGACGGCTGCCGAAAGTCCGCGTAAAAACGCCCCCTGGGCCTAAAGTTTCACCGTGCAAAATCTCCGGTGATGTTATTATGAAACTAGAATATATTCCGCAGATTCTGAAAGTTATTGCGATAGTTAGACTCTTTTAGTTGCTTGGGAATCGTCGTTTAAAGATGGGCATGTGAAACTGCGAAAAAAATTTTGAGAGCGCAGGACGGCTGCCGAAAGTCCGCGTAAAAACGCCCCCCGGGCCTAAAGTTTCACCGTGCAAAATCTCCGGTGATGTTATTATGAAACTAGAATATATTCCGCAGATTCTGAAAGTTATTGCGATAGTTAGACTCTTTTAGTTGCTTGGGAATCGTCGTTTGAAGATGGGCATGTGAAACTGCGAAAAAAATTTTGAGAGCGGAGGACGGCTGCCGAAAGTCCGCGTAAAAACGCCCCCCGGGCCTAAAGTTTCACCGTGCAAAATCTCCGGTGATGTTATTATGAAACTAGAATATATTCCGCAGATTCTGAAAGTTATTGCGATAGTTAGACTCTTTTAGTTGCTTGGGAATCGTCGTTTAAAGATGGGCATGTGAAACTGCGAAAAAAATTTTGAGAGCGCAGGACGGCTGCCGAAAGTCCGCGTAAAAACGCCCCCCGGGCCTAAAGTTTCACCGTGCAAAATCTCCGGTGATGTTATTATGAAACTAGAATATATTCCGCAGATTCTGAAAGTTATTGCGATAGTTAGACTCTTTTAGTTGCTTGGGAATCGTCGTTTAAAGATGGGCATGTGAAACTGCGAAAAAAATTTTGAGAGCGCAGGACGGCTGCCGAAAGTCCGCGTAAAAACGCCCCCCGGGCCTAAAGTTTCACCGTGCAAAATCTCCGGTGATGTTATTATGAAACTAGAATATATTCCGCAGATTCTGAAAGTTATTGCGATAGTTAGACTCTTTTAGTTGCTTGGGAATCGTCGTTTGAAGATGGGCATGTGAAACTGCGAAAAAAATTTTGAGAGCGGAGGACGGCTGCCGAAAGTCCGCGTAAAAACGCCCCCCGGGCCTAAAGTTTCACCGTGCAAAATCTCCGGTGATGTTATTATGAAACTAGAATATATTCCGCAGATTCTGAAAGTTATTGCGATAGTTAGACTCTTTTAGTTGCTTGGGAATCGTCGTTTGAAGATGGGCATGTGAAACTGCGAAAAAAATTTTGAGAGCGGAGGACGGCTGCCGAAAGTCCGCGTAAAAACGCCCCCCGGGCCTAAAGTTTCACCGTGCAAAATCTCCGGTGATGTTATTATGAAACTAGAATATATTCCGCAGATTCTGAAAGTTATTGCGATAGTTAGACTCTTTTAGTTGCTTGGGAATCGTCGTTTAAAGATGGGCATGTGAAACTGCGAAAAAAATTTTGAGAGCGCAGGACGGCTGCCGAAAGTCCGCGTAAAAACGCCCCCCGGGCCTAAAGTTTCACCGTGCAAAATCTCCGGTGATGTTATTATGAAACTAGAATATATTCCGCAGATTCTGAAAGTTATTGCGATAGTTAGACTCTTTTAGTTGCTTGGGAATCGTCGTTTAAAGATGGGCATGTGAAACTGCGAAAAAAATTTTGAGAGCGCAGGACGGCTGCCGAAAGTCCGCGTAAAAACGCCCCCCGGGCCTAAAGTTTCACCGTGCAAAATCTCCGGTGATGTTATTATGAAACTAGAATATATTCCGCAGATTCTGAAAGTTATTGCGATAGTTAGACTCTTTTAGTTGCTTGGGAATCGTCGTTTGAAGATGGGCATGTGAAACTGCGAAAAAAATTTTGAGAGCGGAGGACGGCTGCCGAAAGTCCGCGTAAAAACGCCCCCCGGGCCTAAAGTTTCACCGTGCAAAATCTCCGGTGATGTTATTATGAAACTAGAATATATTCCGCAGATTCTGAAAGTTATTGCGATAGTTAGACTCTTTTAGTTGCTTGGGAATCGTCGTTTAAAGATGGGCATGTGAAACTGCGAAAAAAATTTTGAGAGCGCAGGACGGCTGCCGAAAGTCCGCGTAAAAACGCCCCCCGGGCCTAAAGTTTCACCGTGCAAAATCTCCGGTGATGTTATTATGAAACTAGAATATATTCCGCAGATTCTGAAAGTTATTGCGATAGTTAGACTCTTTTAGTTGCTTGGGAATCGTCGTTTGAAGATGGGCATGTGAAACTGCGAAAAAAATTTTGAGAGCGGAGGACGGCTGCCGAAAGTCCGCGTAAAAACGCCCCCCGGGCCTAAAGTTTCACCGTGCAAAATCTCCGGTGATGTTATTATGAAACTAGAATATATTCCGCAGATTCTGAAAGTTATTGCGATAGTTAGACTCTTTTAGTTGCTTGGGAATCGTCGTTTAAAGATGGGCATGTGAAACTGCGAAAAAAATTTTGAGAGCGCAGGACGGCTGCCGAAAGTCCGCGTAAAAACGCCCCCCGGGCCTAAAGTTTCACCGTGCAAAATCTCCGGTGATGTTATTATGAAACTAGAATATATTCCGCAGATTCTGAAAGTTATTGCGATAGTTAGACTCTTTTAGTTGCTTGGGAATCGTCGTTTGAAGATGGGCATGTGAAACTGCGAAAAAAATTTTGAGAGCGGAGGACGGCTGCCGAAAGTCCGCGTAAAAACGCCCCCCGGGCCTAAAGTTTCACCGTGCAAAATCTCCGGTGATGTTATTATGAAACTAGAATATATTCCGCAGATTCTGAAAGTTATTGCGATAGTTAGACTCTTTTAGTTGCTTGGGAATCGTCGTTTAAAGATGGGCATGTGAAACTGCGAAAAAAATTTTGAGAGCGCAGGACGGCTGCCGAAAGTCCGCGTAAAAACGCCCCCCGGGCCTAAAGTTTCACCGTGCAAAATCTCCGGTGATGTTATTATGAAACTAGAATATATTCCGCAGATTCTGAAAGTTATTGCGATAGTTAGACTCTTTTAGTTGCTTGGGAATCGTCGTTTGAAGATGGGCATGTGAAACTGCGAAAAAAATTTTGAGAGCGGAGGACGGCTGCCGAAAGTCCGCGTAAAAACGCCCCCCGGGCCTAAAGTTTCACCGTGCAAAATCTCCGGTGATGTTATTATGAAACTAGAATATATTCCGCAGATTCTGAAAGTTATTGCGATAGTTAGACTCTTTTAGTTGCTTGGGAATCGTCGTTTAAAGATGGGCATGTGAAACTGCGAAAAAAATTTTGAGAGCGCAGGACGGCTGCCGAAAGTCCGCGTAAAAACGCCCCCCGGGCCTAAAGTTTCACCGTGCAAAATCTCCGGTGATGTTATTATGAAACTAGAATATATTCCGCAGATTCTGAAAGTTATTGCGATAGTTAGACTCTTTTAGTTGCTTGGGAATCGTCGTTTGAAGATGGGCATGTGAAACTGCGAAAAAAATTTTGAGAGCGGAGGACGGCTGCCGAAAGTCCGCGTAAAAACGCCCCCCGGGCCTAAAGTTTCACCGTGCAAAATCTCCGGTGATGTTATTATGAAACTAGAATATATTCCGCAGATTCTGAAAGTTATTGCGATAGTTAGACTCTTTTAGTTGCTTGGGAATCGTCGTTTAAAGATGGGCATGTGAAACTGCGAAAAAAATTTTGAGAGCGCAGGACGGCTGCCGAAAGTCCGCGTAAAAACGCCCCCCGGGCCTAAAGTTTCACCGTGCAAAATCTCCGGTGATGTTATTATGAAACTAGAATATATTCCGCAGATTCTGAAAGTTATTGCGATAGTTAGACTCTTTTAGTTGCTTGGGAATCGTCGTTTGAAGATGGGCATGTGAAACTGCGAAAAAAATTTTGAGAGCGGAGGACGGCTGCCGAAAGTCCGCGTAAAAACGCCCCCCGGGCCTAAAGTTTCACCGTGCAAAATCTCCGGTGATGTTATTATGAAACTAGAATATATTCCGCAGATTCTGAAAGTTATTGCGATAGTTAGACTCTTTTAGTTGCTTGGGAATCGTCGTTTAAAGATGGGCATGTGAAACTGCGAAAAAAATTTTGAGAGCGCAGGACGGCTGCCGAAAGTCCGCGTAAAAACGCCCCCTGGGCCTAAAGTTTCACCGTGCAAAATCTCCGGTGATGTTATTATGAAACTAGAATATATTCCGCAGATTCTGAAAGTTATTGCGATAGTTAGACTCTTTTAGTTGCTTGGGAATCGTCGTTTAAAGATGGGCATGTGAAACTGCGAAAAAAATTTTGAGAGCGCAGGACGGCTGCCGAAAGTCCGCGTAAAAACGCCCCCCGGGCCTAAAGTTTCACCGTGCAAAATCTCCGGTGATGTTATTATGAAACTAGAATATATTCCGCAGATTCTGAAAGTTATTGCGATAGTTAGACTCTTTTAGTTGCTTGGGAATCGTCGTTTGAAGATGGGCATGTGAAACTGCGAAAAAAATTTTGAGAGCGGAGGACGGCTGCCGAAAGTCCGCGTAAAAACGCCCCCCGGGCCTAAAGTTTCACCGTGCAAAATCTCCGGTGATGTTATTATGAAACTAGAATATATTCCGCAGATTCTGAAAGTTATTGCGATAGTTAGACTCTTTTAGTTGCTTGGGAATCGTCGTTTAAAGATGGGCATGTGAAACTGCGAAAAAAATTTTGAGAGCGCAGGACGGCTGCCGAAAGTCCGCGTAAAAACGCCCCCCGGGCCTAAAGTTTCACCGTGCAAAATCTCCGGTGATGTTATTATGAAACTAGAATATATTCCGCAGATTCTGAAAGTTATTGCGATAGTTAGACTCTTTTAGTTGCTTGGGAATCGTCGTTTGAAGATGGGCATGTGAAACTGCGAAAAAAATTTTGAGAGCGGAGGACGGCTGCCGAAAGTCCGCGTAAAAACGCCCCCCGGGCCTAAAGTTTCACCGTGCAAAATCTCCGGTGATGTTATTATGAAACTAGAATATATTCCGCAGATTCTGAAAGTTATTGCGATAGTTAGACTCTTTTAGTTGCTTGGGAATCGTCGTTTAAAGATGGGCATGTGAAACTGCGAAAAAAATTTTGAGAGCGCAGGACGGCTGCCGAAAGTCCGCGTAAAAACGCCCCCCGGGCCTAAAGTTTCACCGTGCAAAATCTCCGGTGATGTTATTATGAAACTAGAATATATTCCGCAGATTCTGAAAGTTATTGCGATAGTTAGACTCTTTTAGTTGCTTGGGAATCGTCGTTTAAAGATGGGCATGTGAAACTGCGAAAAAAATTTTGAGAGCGCAGGACGGCTGCCGAAAGTCCGCGTAAAAACGCCCCCCGGGCCTAAAGTTTCACCGTGCAAAATCTCCGGTGATGTTATTATGAAACTAGAATATATTCCGCAGATTCTGAAAGTTATTGCGATAGTTAGACTCTTTTAGTTGCTTGGGAATCGTCGTTTGAAGATGGGCATGTGAAACTGCGAAAAAAATTTTGAGAGCGGAGGACGGATGCCGAAAGTCCGCGTAAAAACGCCCCCCGGGCCTAAAGTTTCACCGTGCAAAATCTCCGGTGATGTTATTATGAAACTAGAATATATTCCGCAGATTCTGAAAGTTATTGCGATAGTTAGACTCTTTTAGTTGCTTGGGAATCGTCGTTTAAAGATGGGCATGTGAAACTGCGAAAAAAATTTTGAGAGCGCAGGACGGCTGCCGAAAGTCCGCGTAAAAACGCCCCCCGGGCCTAAAGTTTCACCGTGCAAAATCTCCGGTGATGTTATTATGAAACTAGAATATATTCCGCAGATTCTGAAAGTTATTGCGATAGTTAGACTCTTTTAGTTGCTTGGGAATCGTCGTTTGAAGATGGGCATGTGAAACTGCGAAAAAAATTTTGAGAGCGGAGGACGGCTGCCGAAAGTCCGCGTAAAAACGCCCCCCGGGCCTAAAGTTTCACCGTGCAAAATCTCCGGTGATGTTATTATGAAACTAGAATATATTCCGCAGATTCTGAAAGTTATTGCGATAGTTAGACTCTTTTAGTTGCTTGGGAATCGTCGTTTAAAGATGGGCATGTGAAACTGCGAAAAAAATTTTGAGAGCGCAGGACGGCTGCCGAAAGTCCGCGTAAAAACGCCCCCCGGGCCTAAAGTTTCACCGTGCAAAATCTCCGGTGATGTTATTATGAAACTAGAATATATTCCGCAGATTCTGAAAGTTATTGCGATAGTTAGACTCTTTTAGTTGCTTGGGAATCGTCGTTTGAAGATGGGCATGTGAAACTGCGAAAAAAATTTTGAGAGCGGAGGACGGCTGCCGAAAGTCCGCGTAAAAACGCCCCCCGGGCCTAAAGTTTCACCGTGCAAAATCTCCGGTGATGTTATTATGAAACTAGAATATATTCCGCAGATTCTGAAAGTTATTGCGATAGTTAGACTCTTTTAGTTGCTTGGGAATCGTCGTTTAAAGATGGGCATGTGAAACTGCGAAAAAAATTTTGAGAGCGCAGGACGGCTGCCGAAAGTCCGCGTAAAAACGCCCCCCGGGCCTAAAGTTTCACCGTGCAAAATCTCCGGTGATGTTATTATGAAACTAGAATATATTCAGCAGATTCTGAAAGTTATTGCGATAGTTAGACTCTTTTAGTTGCTTGGGAATCGTCGTTTGAAGATGGGCATGTGAAACTGCGAAAAAAATTTTGAGAGCGGAGGACGGCTGCCGAAAGTCCGCGTAAAAACGCCCCCCGGGCCTAAAGTTTCACCGTGCAAAATCTCCGGTGATGTTATTATGAAACTAGAATATATTCCGCAGATTCTGAAAGTTATTGCGATAGTTAGACTCTTTTAGTTGCTTGGGAATCGTCGTTTAAAGAAGGGCATGTGAAACTGCGAAAAAAATTTTGAGAGCGCAGGACGGCTGCCGAAAGTCCGCGTAAAAACGCCCCCCGGGCCTAAAGTTTCACCGTGCAAAATCTCCGGTGATGTTATTATGAAACTAGAATATATTCCGCAGATTCTGAAAGTTATTGCGATAGTTAGACTCTTTTAGTTGCTTGGGAATCGTCGTTTAAAGATGGGCATGTGAAACTGCGAAAAAAATTTTGAGAGCGCAGGACGGCTGCCGAAAGTCCGCGTAAAAACGCCCTCCGGGCCTAAAGTTTCAGCGTGCAAAATCTCCGGTGATGTTATTATGAAACTAGAATATATTCCGCAGATTCTGAAAGTTATTGCGATAGTTAGACTCTTTTAGTTGCTTGGGAATCGTCGTTTGAAGATGGGCATGTGAAACTGCGAAAAAAATTTTGAGAGCGGAGGACGGCTGCCGAAAGTCCGCGTAAAAACGCCCCCCGGGCCTAAAGTTTCACCGTGCAAAATCTCCGGTGATGTTATTATGAAACTAGAATATATTCCGCAGATTCTGAAAGTTATTGCGATAGTTAGACTCTTTTAGTTGCTTGGGAATCGTCGTTTGAAGATGGGCATGTGAAACTGCGAAAAAAATTTTGAGAGCGGAGGACGGCTGCCGAAAGTCCGCGTTAAAACGCCCCCCGGGCCTAAAGTTTCACCGTGCAAAATCTCCGGTGATGTTATTATGAAACTAGAATATATTCCGCAGATTCTGAAAGTTATTGCGATAGTTAGAC
This sequence comes from Salticus scenicus, assembly GCA_963930645.1. NCBI lineage: Eukaryota > Metazoa > Arthropoda > Arachnida > Araneae > Salticidae > Salticus > Salticus scenicus. Next base: position 8,805 of record CAWVNO010002711.1, read on the forward strand.
TCTTTTAGTTGCTTGGGAATCGTCGTTTAAAGATGGGCATGTGAAACTGCGAAAAAAATTTTGAGAGCGCAGGACGGCTGCCGAAAGTCCGCGTAAAAACGCCCCCCGGGCCTAAAGTTTCACCGTGCAAAATCACCGGTGATGTTATTATGAAACTAGAATATATTCCGCAGATTCTGAAAGTTATTGCGATAGTTAGACTCTTTTAGTTGCTTGGGAATCGTCGTTTGAAGATGGGCATGTGAAACTGCGAAAAAAATTTTGAGAGCGGAGGACGGCTGCCGAAAATCCGCGTAAAAACGCCCCCCGGGCCTAAAGTTTCACCGTGCAAAATCTCCGGTGATGTTATTATGAAACTAGAATATATTCCGCAGATTCTGAAAGTTATTGCGATAGTTAGACTCTTTTAGTTGCTTGGGAATCGTCGTTTAAAGATGGGCATGTGAAACTGCGAAAAAAATTTTGAGAGCGCAGGACGGCTGCCGAAAGTCCGCGTAAAAACGCCCCCCGGGCCTAAAGTTTCACCGTGCAAAATCTCCGGTGATGTTATTATGAAACTAGAATATATTCCGCATTTTCTGAAAGTTATTGCGATAGTTAGACTCTTTTAGTTGCTTGGGAATCGTCGTTTGAAGATGGGCATGTGAAACTGCGAAAAAAATTTTGAGAGCGGAGGACGGCTGCCGAAAGTCCGCGTAAAAACGCCCCCCGGGCCTAAAGTTTCACCGTGCAAAATCTCCGGTGATGTTATTATGAAACTAGAATATATTCCGCAGATTCTGAAAGTTATTGCGATAGTTAGACTCTTTTAGTTGCTTGGGAATCGTCGTTTAAAGATGGGCATGTGAAACTGCGAAAAAAATTTTGAGAGCGCAGGACGGCTGCCGAAAGTCCGCGTAAAAACGCCCCCCGGGCCTAAAGTTTCACCGTGCAAAATCTCCGGTGATGTTATTATGAAACTAGAATATATTCCGCAGATTCTGAAAGTTATTGCGATAGTTAGACTCTTTTAGTTGCTTGGGAATCGTCGTTTGAAGATGGGCATGTGAAACTGCGAAAAAAATTTTGAGAGCGGAGGACGGCTGCCGAAAGTCCGCGTAAAAACGCCCCTCGGGCCTAAAGTTTCACCGTGCAAAATCTCCGGTGATGTTATTATGAAACTAGAATATATTCCGCAGATTCTGAAAGTTATTGCGATAGTTAGACTCTTTTAGTTGCTTGGGAATCGTCGTTTAAAGATGGGCATGTGAAACTGCGAAAAAAATTTTGAGAGCGCAGGACGGCTGCCGAAAGTCCGCGTAAAAACGCCCCCCGGGCCTAAAGTTTCACCGTGCAAAATCTCCGGTGATGTTATTATGAAACTAGAATATATTCCGCAGATTCTGAAAGTTATTGCGATAGTTAGACTCTTTTAGTTGCTTGGGAATCGTCGTTTGAAGATGTTCATGTGAAACTGCGAAAAAAATTTTGAGAGCGGAGGACGGCTGCCGAAAGTCCGCGTAAAAACGCCCCCCGGGCCTAAAGTTTCACCGTGCAAAATCTCCGGTGATGTTATTATGAAACTAGAATATATTCCGCAGATTCTGAAAGTTATTGCGATAGTTAGACTCTTTTAGTTGCTTGGGAATCGTCGTTTAAAGATGGGCATGTGAAACTGCGAAAAAAATTTTGAGAGCGCAGGACGGCTGCCGAAAGTCCGCGTAAAAACGCCCCCCGGGCCTAAAGTTTCACCGTGCAAAATCTCCGGTGATGTTATTATGAAACTAGAATATATTCCGCAGATTCTGAAAGTTATTGCGATAGTTAGACTCTTTTAGTTGCTTGGGAATCGTCGTTTGAAGATGGGCATGTGAAACTGCGAAAAAAATTTTGAGAGCGGAGGACGGCTGCCGAAAGTCCGCGTAAAAACGCCCCCCGGGCCTAAAGTTTCACCGTGCAAAATCTCCGGTGATGTTATTATGAAACTAGAATATATTCCGCAGATTCTGAAAGTTATTGCGATAGTTAGACTCTTTTAGTTGCTTGGGAATCGTCGTTTAAAGATGGGCATGTGAAACTGCGAAAAAAATTTTGAGAGCGCAGGACGGCTGCCGAAAGTCCGCGTAAAAACGCCCCCCGGGCCTAAAGTTTCACCGTGCAAAATCTCCGGTGATGTTATTATGAAACTAGAATATATTCCGCAGATTCTGAAAGTTATTGCGATAGTTAGACTCTTTTAGTTGCTTGGGAATCGTCGTTTGAAGATGGGCATGTGAAACTGCGAAAAAAATTTTGAGAGCGGAGGACGGCTGCCGAAAGTCCGCGTAAAAACGCCCCCCGGGCCTAAAGTTTCACCGTGCAAAATCTCCGGTGATGTTATTATGAAACTAGAATATATTCCGCAGATTCTGAAAGTTATTGCGATAGTTAGACTCTTTTAGTTGCTTGGGAATCGTCGTTTAAAGATGGGCATGTGAAACTGCGAAAAAAATTTTGAGAGCGCAGGACGGCTGCCGAAAGTCCGCGTAAAAACGCCCCCCGGGCCTAAAGTTTCACCGTGCAAAATCTCCGGTGATGTTATTATGAAACTAGAATATATTCCGCAGATTCTGAAAGTTATTGCGATAGTTAGACTCTTTTAGTTGCTTGGGAATCGTCGTTTGAAGATGGGCATGTGAAACTGCGAAAAAAATTTTGAGAGCGGAGGACGGCTGCCGAAAGTCCGCGTAAAAACGCCCCCCGGGCCTAAAGTTTCACCGTGCAAAATCTCCGGTGATGTTATTATGAAACTAGAATATATTCCGCAGATTCTGAAAGTTATTGCGATAGTTAGACTCTTTTAGTTGCTTGGGAATCGTCGTTTAAAGATGGGCATGTGAAACTGCGAAAAAAATTTTGAGAGCGCAGGACGGCTGCCGAAAGTCCGCGTAAAAACGCCCCCCGGGCCTAAAGTTTCACCGTGCAAAATCTCCGGTGATGTTATTATGAAACTAGAATATATTCCGCAGATTCTGAAAGTTATTGCGATAGTTAGACTCTTTTAGTTGCTTGGGAATCGTCGTTTAAAGATGGGCATGTGAAACTGCGAAAAAAATTTTGAGAGCGCAGGACGGCTGCCGAAAGTCCGCGTAAAAACGCCCCCCGGGCCTAAAGTTTCACCGTGCAAAATCTCCGGTGATGTTATTATGAAACTAGAATATATTCCGCAGATTCTGAAAGTTATTGCGATAGTTAGACTCTTTTAGTTGCTTGGGAATCGTCGTTTGAAGATGGGCATGTGAAACTGCGAAAAAAATTTTGAGAGCGGAGGACGGATGCCGAAAGTCCGCGTAAAAACGCCCCCCGGGCCTAAAGTTTCACCGTGCAAAATCTCCGGTGATGTTATTATGAAACTAGAATATATTCCGCAGATTCTGAAAGTTATTGCGATAGTTAGACTCTTTTAGTTGCTTGGGAATCGTCGTTTAAAGATGGGCATGTGAAACTGCGAAAAAAATTTTGAGAGCGCAGGACGGCTGCCGAAAGTCCGCGTAAAAACGCCCCCCGGGCCTAAAGTTTCACCGTGCAAAATCTCCGGTGATGTTATTATGAAACTAGAATATATTCCGCAGATTCTGAAAGTTATTGCGATAGTTAGACTCTTTTAGTTGCTTGGGAATCGTCGTTTGAAGATGGGCATGTGAAACTGCGAAAAAAATTTTGAGAGCGGAGGACGGCTGCCGAAAGTCCGCGTAAAAACGCCCCCCGGGCCTAAAGTTTCACCGTGCAAAATCTCCGGTGATGTTATTATGAAACTAGAATATATTCCGCAGATTCTGAAAGTTATTGCGATAGTTAGACTCTTTTAGTTGCTTGGGAATCGTCGTTTAAAGATGGGCATGTGAAACTGCGAAAAAAATTTTGAGAGCGCAGGACGGCTGCCGAAAGTCCGCGTAAAAACGCCCCCCGGGCCTAAAGTTTCACCGTGCAAAATCTCCGGTGATGTTATTATGAAACTAGAATATATTCCGCAGATTCTGAAAGTTATTGCGATAGTTAGACTCTTTTAGTTGCTTGGGAATCGTCGTTTGAAGATGGGCATGTGAAACTGCGAAAAAAATTTTGAGAGCGGAGGACGGCTGCCGAAAGTCCGCGTAAAAACGCCCCCCGGGCCTAAAGTTTCACCGTGCAAAATCTCCGGTGATGTTATTATGAAACTAGAATATATTCCGCAGATTCTGAAAGTTATTGCGATAGTTAGACTCTTTTAGTTGCTTGGGAATCGTCGTTTAAAGATGGGCATGTGAAACTGCGAAAAAAATTTTGAGAGCGCAGGACGGCTGCCGAAAGTCCGCGTAAAAACGCCCCCCGGGCCTAAAGTTTCACCGTGCAAAATCTCCGGTGATGTTATTATGAAACTAGAATATATTCAGCAGATTCTGAAAGTTATTGCGATAGTTAGACTCTTTTAGTTGCTTGGGAATCGTCGTTTGAAGATGGGCATGTGAAACTGCGAAAAAAATTTTGAGAGCGGAGGACGGCTGCCGAAAGTCCGCGTAAAAACGCCCCCCTGGGCCTAAAGCTTCACCGTGCAAAATCTCCGGTGATGTTATTATGAAACTAGAATATATTCCGCAGATTCTGAAAGTTATTGCGATAGTTAGACTCTTTTAGTTGCTTGGGAATCGTCGTTTAAAGATGGGCATGTGAAACTGCGAAAAAAATTTTGAGAGCGCAGGACGGCTGCCGAAAGTCCGCGTAAAAACGCCCCCCGGGCCTAAAGTTTCACCGTGCAAAATCTCCGGTGATGTTATTATGAAACTAGAATATATTCCGCAGATTCTGAAAGTTATTGCGATAGTTAGACTCTTTTAGTTGCTTGGGAATCGTCGTTTAAAGATGGGCATGTGAAACTGCGAAAAAAATTTTGAGAGCGCAGGACGGCTGCCGAAAGTCCGCGTAAAAACGCCCTCCGGGCCTAAAGTTTCACCGTGCAAAATCTCCGGTGATGTTATTATGAAACTAGAATATATTCCGCAGATTCTGAAAGTTATTGCGATAGTTAGACTCTTTTAGTTGCTTGGGAATCGTCGTTTGAAGATGGGCATGTGAAACTGCGAAAAAAATTTTGAGAGCGGAGGACGGCTGCCGAAAGTCCGCGTAAAAACGCCCCCCGGGCCTAAAGTTTCACCGTGCAAAATCTCCGGTGATGTTATTATGAAACTAGAATATATTCCGCAGATTCTGAAAGTTATTGCGATAGTTAGACTCTTTTAGTTGCTTGGGAATCGTCGTTTGAAGATGGGCATGTGAAACTGCGAAAAAAATTTTGAGAGCGGAGGACGGCTGCCGAAAGTCCGCGTAAAAACGCCCCCCGGGCCTAAAGTTTCACCGTGCAAAATCTCCGGTGATGTTATTATGAAACTAGAATATATTCCGCAGATTCTGAAAGTTATTGCGATAGTTAGACTCTTTTAGTTGCTTGGGAATCGTCGTTTAAAGATGGGCATGTGAAACTGCGAAAAAAATTTTGAGAGCGCAGGACGGCTGCCGAAAGTCCGCGTAAAAACGCCCCCCGGGCCTAAAGTTTCACCGTGCAAAATCTCCGGTGATGTTATTATGAAACTAGAATATATTCCGCAGATTCTGAAAGTTATTGCGATAGTTAGACTCTTTTAGTTGCTTGGGAATCGTCGTTTGAAGATGGGCATGTGAAACTGCGAAAAAATTTTGAGAGCGGAGGACGGCTGCCGAAAGTCCGCGTAAAAACGCCCCCCGGGCCTAAAGTTTCACCGTGCAAAATCTCCGGTGATGTTATTATGAAACTAGAATATATTCCGCAGATTCTGAAAGTTATTGCGATAGTTAGACTCTTTTAGTTGCTTGGGAATCGTCGTTTAAAGATGGGCATGTGAAACTGCGAAAAAAATTTTGAGAGCGCAGGACGGCTGCCGAAAGTCCGCGTAAAAACGCCCCCCGGGCCTAAAGTTTCACCGTGCAAAATCTCCGGTGATGTTATTATGAAACTAGAATATATTCCGCAGATTCTGAAAGTTATTGCGATAGTTAGACTCTTTTAGTTGCTTGGGAATCGTCGTTTAAAGATGGGCATGTGAAACTGCGAAAAAAATTTTGAGAGCGCAGGACGGCTGCCGAAAGTCCGCGTAAAAACGCCCCCCGGGCCTAAAGTTTCACCGTGCAAAATCTCCGGTGATGTTATTATGAAACTAGAATATATTCCGCAGATTCTGAAAGTTATTGCGATAGTTAGACTCTTTTAGTTGCTTGGGAATCGTCGTTTGAAGATGGGCATGTGAAACTGCGAAAAAAATTTTGAGAGCGGAGGACGGCTGCCGAAAGTCCGCGTAAAAACGCCCCCCGGGCCTAAAGTTTCACCGTGCAAAATCTCCGGTGATGTTATTATGAAACTAGAATATATTCCGCAGATTCTGAAAGTTATTGCGATAGTTAGACTCTTTTAGTTGCTTGGGAATCGTCGTTTAAAGATGGGCATGTGAAACTGCGAAAAAAATTTTGAGAGCGCAGGACGGCTGCCGAAAGTCCGCGTAAAAACGCCCCCCGGGCCTAAAGTTTCACCGTGCAAAATCTCCGGTGATGTTATTATGAAACTAGAATATATTCCGCAGATTCTGAAAGTTATTGCGATAGTTAGACTCTTTTAGTTGCTTGGGAATCGTCGTTTAAAGATGGGCATGTGAAACTGCGAAAAAAATTTTGAGAGCGCAGGACGGCTGCCGAAAGTCCGCGTAAAAACGCCCCCCGGGCCTAAAGTTTCACCGTGCAAAATCTCCGGTGATGTTATTATGAAACTAGAATATATTCCGCAGATTCTGAAAGTTATTGCGATAGTTAGACTCTTTTAGTTGCTTGGGAATCGTCGTTTGAAGATGGGCATGTGAAACTGCGAAAAAAATTTTGAGAGCGGAGGACGGCTGCCGAAAGTCCGCGTAAAAACGCCCCCCGGGCCTAAAGTTTCACCGTGCAAAATCTCCGGTGATGTTATTATGAAACTAGAATATATTCCGCAGATTCTGAAAGTTATTGCGATAGTTAGACTCTTTTAGTTGCTTGGGAATCGTCGTTTAAAGATGGGCATGTGAAACTGCGAAAAAAATTTTGAGAGCGCAGGACGGCTGCCGAAAGTCCGCGTAAAAACGCCCCCCGGGCCTAAAGTTTCACCGTGCAAAATCTCCGGTGATGTTATTATGAAACTAGAATATATTCCGCAGATTCTGAAAGTTATTGCGATAGTTAGACTCTTTTAGTTGCTTGGGAATCGTCGTTTGAAGATGGGCATGTGAAACTGCGAAAAAAATTTTGAGAGCGGAGGACGGCTGCCGAAAGTCCGCGTAAAAACGCCCCCCGGGCCTAAAGTTTCACCGTGCAAAATCTCCGGTGATGTTATTATGAAACTAGAATATATTCCGCAGATTCTGAAAGTTATTGCGATAGTTAGACTCTTTTAGTTGCTTGGGAATCGTCGTTTAAAGATGGGCATGTGAAACTGCGAAAAAAATTTTGAGAGCGCAGGACGGCTGCCGAAAGTCCGCGTAAAAACGCCCCCCGGGCCTAAAGTTTCACCGTGCAAAATCTCCGGTGATGTTATTATGAAACTAGAATATATTCCGCAGATTCTGAAAGTTATTGCGATAGTTAGACTCTTTTAGTTGCTTGGGAATCGTCGTTTGAAGATGGGCATGTGAAACTGCGAAAAAAATTTTGAGAGCGGAGGACGGCTGCCGAAAGTCCGCGTAAAAACGCCCCCCGGGCCTAAAGTTTCACCGTGCAAAATCTCCGGTGATGTTATTATGAAACTAGAATATATTCCGCAGATTCTGAAAGTTATTGCGATAGTTAGACTCTTTTAGTTGCTTGGGAATCGTCGTTTAAAGATGGGCATGTGAAACTGCGAAAAAAATTTTGAGAGCGCAGGACGGCTGCCGAAAGTCCGCGTAAAAACGCCCCCCGGGCCTAAAGTTTCACCGTGCAAAATCTCCGGTGATGTTATTATGAAACTAGAATATATTCCGCAGATTCTGAAAGTTATTGCGATAGTTAGACTCTTTTAGTTGCTTGGGAATCGTCGTTTGAAGATGGGCATGTGAAACTGCGAAAAAAATTTTGAGAGCGGAGGACGGCTGCCGAAAGTCCGCGTAAAAACGCCCCCCGGGCCTAAAGTTTCACCGTGCAAAATCTCCGGTGATGTTATTATGAAACTAGAATATATTCCGCAGATTCTGAAAGTTATTGCGATAGTTAGACTCTTTTAGTTGCTTGGGAATCGTCGTTTAAAGATGGGCATGTGAAACTGCGAAAAAAATTTTGAGAGCGCAGGACGGCTGCCGAAAGTCCGCGTAAAAACGCCCCCCGGGCCTAAAGTTTCACCGTGCAAAATCTCCGGTGATGTTATTATGAAACTAGAATATATTCCGCAGATTCTGAAAGTTATTGCGATAGTTAGACTCTTTTAGTTGCTTGGGAATCGTCGTTTGAAGATGGGCATGTGAAACTGCGAAAAAAATTTTGAGAGCGGAGGACGGCTGCCGAAAGTCCGCGTAAAAACGCCCCCCGGGCCTAAAGTTTCACCGTGCAAAATCTCCGGTGATGTTATTATGAAACTAGAATATATTCCGCAGATTCTGAAAGTTATTGCGATAGTTAGACTCTTTTAGTTGCTTGGGAATCGTCGTTTAAAGATGGGCATGTGAAACTGCGAAAAAAATTTTGAGAGCGCAGGACGGCTGCCGAAAGTCCGCGTAAAAACGCCCCCCGGGCCTAAAGTTTCACCGTGCAAAATCTCCGGTGATGTTATTATGAAACTAGAATATATTCCGCAGATTCTGAAAGTTATTGCGATAGATAGACTCTTTTAGTTGCTTGGGAATCGTCGTTTGAAGATGGGCATGTGAAACTGCGAAAAAAATTTTGAGAGCGGAGGACGGCTGCCGAAAGTCCGCGTAAAAACGCCCCCCGGGCCTAAAGTTTCACCGTGCAAAATCTCCGGTGATGTTATTATGAAACTAGAATATATTCCGCAGATTCTGAAAGTTATTGCGATAGTTAGACTCTTTTAGTTGCTTGGGAATCGTCGTTTAAAGATGGGCATGTGAAACTGCGAAAAAAATTTTGAGAGCGCAGGACGGCTGCCGAAAGTCCGCGTAAAACGCCCCCTGGGCCTAAAGTTTCACCGTGCAAAATCTCCGGTGATGTTATTATGAAACTAGAATATATTCCGCAGATTCTGAAAGTTATTGCGATAGTTAGACTCTTTTAGTTGCTTGGGAATCGTCGTTTAAAGATGGGCATGTGAAACTGCGAAAAAAATTTTGAGAGCGCAGGACGGCTGCCGAAAGTCCGCGTAAAACGCCCCCCGGGCCTAAAGTTTCACCGTGCAAAATCTCCGGTGATGTTATTATGAAACTAGAATATATTCCGCAGATTCTGAAAGTTATTGCGATAGTTAGACTCTTTTAGTTGCTTGGGAATCGTCGTTTGAAGATGGGCATGTGAAACTGCGAAAAAAATTTTGAGAGCGGAGGACGGCTGCCGAAAGTCCGCGTAAAAACGCCCCCCGGGCCTAAAGTTTCACCGTGCAAAATCTCCGGTGATGTTATTATGAAACTAGAATATATTCCGCAGATTCTGAAAGTTATTGCGATAGTTAGACTCTTTTTAGTTGCTTGGGAATCGTCGTTTAAAGATGGGCATGTGAAACTGCGAAAAAAATTTTGAGAGCGCAGGACGGCTGCCGAAAGTCCGCGTAAAAACGCCCCCCGGGCCTAAAGTTTCACCGTGCAAAATCTCCGGTGATGTTATTATGAAACTAGAATATATTCCGCAGATTCTGAAAGTTATTGCGATAGTTAGACTCTTTTAGTTGCTTGGGAATCGTCGTTTGAAGATGGGCATGTGAAACTGCGAAAAAAATTTTGAGAGCGGAGGACGGCTGCCGAAAGTCCGCGTAAAAACGCCCCCCGGGCCTAAAGTTTCACCGTGCAAAATCTCCGGTGATGTTATTATGAAACTAGAATATATTCCGCAGATTCTGAAAGTTATTGCGATAGTTAGACTCTTTTAGTTGCTTGGGAATCGTCGTTTAAAGATGGGCATGTGAAACTGCGAAAAAAATTTTGAGAGCGCAGGACGGCTGCCGAAAGTCCGCGTAAAAACGCCCCCCGGGCCTAAAGTTTCACCGTGCAAAATCTCCGGTGATGTTATTATGAAACTAGAATATATTCCGCAGATTCTGAAAGTTATTGCGATAGTTAGACTCTTTTAGTTGCTTGGGAATCGTCGTTTAAAGATGGGCATGTGAAACTGCGAAAAAAATTTTGAGAGCGCAGGACGGCTGCCGAAAGTCCGCGTAAAAACGCCCCCCGGGCCTAAAGTTTCACCGTGCAAAATCTCCGGTGATGTTATTATGAAACTAGAATATATTCCGCAGATTCTGAAAGTTATTGCGATAGTTAGACTCTTTTAGTTGCTTGGGAATCGTCGTTTGAAGATGGGCATGTGAAACTGCGAAAAAAATTTTGAGAGCGGAGGACGGCTGCCGAAAGTCCGCGTAAAAACGCCCCCCGGGCCTAAAGTTTCACCGTGCAAAATCTCCGGTGATGTTATTATGAAACTAGAATATATTCCGCAGATTCTGAAAGTTATTGCGATAGTTAGACTCTTTTAGTTGCTTGGGAATCGTCGTTTAAAGATGGGCATGTGAAACTGCGAAAAAAATTTTGAGAGCGCAGGACGGCTGCCGAAAGTCCGCGTAAAAACGCCCCCCGGGCCTAAAGTTTCACCGTGCAAAATCTCCGGTGATGTTATTATGAAACTAGAATATATTCCGCAGATTCTGAAAGTTATTGCGATAGTTAGACTCTTTTAGTTGCTTGGGAATCGTCGTTTGAAGATGGGCATGTGAAACTGCGAAAAAAATTTTGAGAGCGGAGGACGGCTGCCGAAAGTCCGCGTAAAAAACGCCCCCCGGGCCTAAAGTTTCACCGTGCAAAATCTCCGGTGATGTTATTATGAAACTAGAATATATTCCGCAGATTCTGAAAAGTTATTGCGATAGTTAGACTCTTTTAGTTGCTTGGGAATCGTCGTTTAAAGATGGGCATGTGAAACTGCGAAAAAAATTTTGAGAGCGCAGGACGGCTGCCGAAAGTCCGCGTAAAAACGCCCCCCGGGCCTAAAGTTTCACCGTGCAAAATCTCCGGTGATGTTATTATGAAACTAGAATATATTCAGCAGATTCTGAAAGTTATTGCGATAGTTAGACTCTTTTAGTTGCTTGGGAATCGTCGTTTGAAGATGGGCATGTGAAACTGCGAAAAAATTTTGAGAGCGGAGGACGGCTGCCGAAAGTCCGCGTAAAAACGCCCCCCGGGCCTAAAGTTTCACCGTGCAAATATCTCCGGTGATGTTATTATGAAACTAGAATATATTCCGCAGATTCTGAAAGTTATTGCGATAGTTAGACTCTTTTAGTTGCTTGGGAATCGTCGTTTAAAGATGGGCATGTGAAACTGCGAAAAAAATTTTGAGAGCGCAGGACGGCTGCCGAAAGTCCGCGTAAAACGCCCCCGGGCCTAAAGTTTCACCGTGCAAAAATCTCCGGTGATGTTATTATGAAACTAGAATATATTCAGCAGATTCTGAAAGTTATTGCGATAGTTAGACTCTTTTAGTTGCTTGGGAATCGTCGTTTGAAGATGGGCATGTGAAACTGCGAAAAAAATTTTGAGAGCGGAGGACGGCTGCCGAAAGTCCCGCGTAAAAAACGCCCCCCGGGCCC